>JARK01001347.1:1926946-1947511 GCA_000688135.1 Ancylostoma ceylanicum | reverse complement strand
TGAGGTGGTGGGGCGTTATTCAGCTCCGTATAATGCACAGCGTGAAAGCTGTAAACACTGTCTCACCCGTAGGCTGCGAGACGGCCAGCGGAGAGATGAGTCACCCAATGCCAAAAGTGAGGGCCTCGCTGCCAATCACATGCCAAGAGAGGTTCCGCAAAGATCCAGATCCCCCTAGCTCTCTAAATCGCTTAGCCCGCTAAAAGCTGCGCATCTCTCCTCAGCATTGTCCATCGCTGCATCACGTGCCGGGATAGGCCAAAATAGCCGAAGATTTCGCAAGACTTTCGCGTCTGACCCTCGAAAAATCTGTACCCTTACCAGTCTTTATATAGGAGGGATCTGAGGACATGCGCGTCGATAGAAATCAAACATGTAAGACTACTTATCTCAATTTCTCAGCCGCTCATTGCTGACGGAGGTGCATTCAAAATTGGCTGGCAAGGATCCACAATAGTCCTAGTTTAGAAACACAGTTACCATTAGTCACAGGCTGCTCCGTCGGCTTTGCTAGGTGGTGATCCAAGTAGGCAACACTCGCCCGACATCGAAGTTTTCCCATATTTCTCTATTAAAACTTGCGGATGGGTGGTTCCAAATGACGGATGTTACTCACAGGAGTTTTCTGAGGCATGATACTGCCAGATCAGATACCGTCCTCTGCTTTTTCAAGTGTTTGCTCTGCACGAAATGGACAGTAAATGATGACATGTAGGGAACAAAATGTCACTGTTGATAAAGTGACCAAATCCTGTTTCAAGTACTGTGATTGGTCATGAATGAGGTGGCTATATAGTAGACTTCGTAATTATGGTAAGTGGAAGAGTCGTTGACGTGATAACGGAAGACAGTCAAGACCTTCGGGAAAAGGAATTTTTTCGAGGTTGCTGTCGCGTTTTGGGTTTACTTCCCGGCGAAAGCAGACCTGGCCAGTAAAAGAATGGAACATGTTCTGACAGCGTCGGACCTCAGAAAACTCCTGTGATTAATATCCGTCATTTTGAACCATAATTACGAAGTGACAGCAAAAAGCATAGAACCGTGTCACCTCCTGTAGAATACGCAAGTGCTGATGGGGATTCGGTCGGTCGGCGATCGGAATTGCAATCTGATGCAGGTACCGTTCGAGGTGTAGACGTCATCTGCAAACAAGACAGGGGAACCTGGGTGGCCTAGCCCTTGGCAGCTATATGTAGGCTCAATAAAGTTATTATTGTTACGGAAAGATTTTGAAAGAACTTCTTCTTCTTCGAAGAAGAATGAACAAAATTGTAAAAACTCTACAAGGAATCTCAACGATTTGCCCGATTTGCCCGCACCGGCGCGATCGGGCATCTGTGGGCCGACCAGCGCGCCGCACAGCACCGGCTCGTTCGGGCATCTGTGGGCCGCACTGCACCGCCGTGACCGGGCATCTGTGGGCCGCACAGCACCGGCTCGATCGGGCATCTGTGGGCCGCACAGCACCGCCGTGACCGGGCATAGATGAGCTGCATAGCACCGCATAGCGAGGATCCTGCTCCGTATATTATGCGCCTGAAAACTCGTAAACACTGTCTCACTCGTAGGCCGAGAGACCACCGCAGCGCGCTGCTCCCACTGCGAAATCCGGAATCTCTGTCTAAGTCTCTCGCTTTTATCATTGCCGACTGTATCCATCGCTATCGTGACCATCGGAACCAGCAAAAGGTGGGTCCCTCCGCGAAACTATATCTATGCACTTATGATGAAACATCGGCCGACCTTCTCGTCAGCTCCGCCTCATCCGTGGATAGTGTCTATGAGCTGAGCACATGATGAAAGGATGCGATCACGTGCTGGCCCCCCCCCCCCCACGTCTGCGCTCTAGAAAAATTTGTTTGTTGCACTAGCAGGATTTATATAGGAGGATCTGGGTGAGGGGGTGAGGAAACTGATATCAAACAAGCAAATTGCTGCTGGCAAGTTTGAATGGTTAGCGGTGAATAAACAATAAAACAGACAAGTAAACACAGGCAATTGCTTAAAACCATGAGAGTAAAGAGGGAATATACCTCAAAAATGCGGACCAAACTAGTTCCAGCGACTTTATAATATTGCAGGGTAGCGATTAATAGAGGCACATGCCTGGGTTTAGCTAACGAAGAACACTCGCCGCAGATAAAACTTGCTTAACTGGTTACATTCACCACTATAAGAGGTTTGCCCTAACATGACACACCCAGAAGCCTAAAAAGCTCCAAATTTCTATGCTTGATGTATCATAGATGAAGAGATTGGCAACCTTCTATGTAAAGTACACTGGTATTGATCAAAAGACTCGGTCAAGGAATCAAACGAACAAAATAGATTGGACATTTTACATTTTGATGTCTACACCTTCAAAACGGCAGCTATTCATCCTTATATGGTAAAAGGAGCAAAACGATCGCGCCGGTGCTGTGCGGCCCACAGATGCCCGATCGCGGCGGTGCTGTGCGGCGCGCTGGTGCTGTGCGGCCCGCGGGTGTGGGTCATGATGCGGCAAAATGAGCGGTGTCTTCCCGCCCTTCGGCGCCTACTCGTCCCCAATCGCATTCAAATTTGCATAGGCAAGTATGGTGGATTCGCGCGCAAGTTAGTGCGAGTTGGTCCTGAAGGGCGGGGCGAGGGTTTGATTGAACCAATCGCAGACACAGTGCCCACCCACCTTTGCCGCATCTTGACCCACACCCGCGGCCCGCAGACGCCCGATCGCGGCGGTGCTGTGCGGCCCACAGACGCCCGATCGCGGCGGTGCTGTGCGGCCCACAGGTACCCGATCGCGGCTATAGGAAGAATGTGGGTCCACCGATGGAGAAAAGTGAGTCAGTACTCAGCATTATGGGAAACCCTTTGGTGAAGATGGTGCGCCGAGATCAATAGTGTGGAAAAGACTAGGCTACGGGGTCGTCGATGGAGTACGGTGCGCTTCAGCTTAACTGTCTGGGAAACGTCCAGATACGATAAAGAAATGCTGTGATAAAGAACGGGAGGAAATAACATTACACCGGAAAGTAAATTGACATGACGGTATGTGATGAAGAATTTTCAGTCAGGGCTACCATGAAGATTGAGCATGGCCCTCTAGAGCTGTAAGGTAAAGTACAGGCTGAGGAGGCTGAGGACTTACGAACTGATACGTCTTTAAGATACTTGAAAGGTCTACTAGGTAGCAACTACAGTGGATTCGCCCGAACACTGCGTTTGCAGTGACAGCGGCTCCACTGGCATTCGGTCACGCGACGCGATCGGCGATACAGATTGTCGATCGACACGGCGTTCGCGTTAACTATTCTCGCTTGTCTTTTTCTATTGTTGTTATAAAAACTAGGAAAGAACAAAATAAGGGGAAACAAATGAAAACTTACTAGAGACAGCCGTTAAACCTACCACGCGGCGTGTCTCAATACCAGCAGAGCCGCTCTAATGGCAAACACACTGTCGAAACCAATCGACTAGACATCAAAACAACGGCGCTAGATTCCCATCTGTGGGATAATCTGATGAGCATGGTGGATGTTACAAAGCCGTAGACATTTAATGCCATGACAGATGCCATAGGTGAACTGGTCGATCAATTCTACTATCCTATGGCGGAGCAGACGTTTTGCTGCCAAAAGGGGTCAATTGAACATCTTTCTCCTCAAGGTACATGTATGATGTAATAAACGCTAGCATTAGCTTCTGTTTATATCTGAGTTATTGGTAATGTGCTATATTTATTGGTAATGTGCTATATCCTAAACAGAGAGGTCTTTATTATTTGGTAATGTGCTTTTTATAAACAGAGAAATCCTTTGATATCTGATATCTTGAAGAAATTTGTAGTGTCTACCTTATTTTGAACTCATTCTTCTCGCTGTTGCTAACGTAAGCACCTAGACCTCGTGAGTACAGTGAGTGTCTATTCGTTAATCTTGTATCACTGTTATCATTTGAAGGGACAACTCATTTCGAAAAGAGATCGCGAAAATCATTTGTTTCTGTGCAGACAAAAAACCGACTGGTTTCGAGAAAATCGTAGTGTCGAACAATAGCTCAACTTTATCCAGCGTTCGTTAACGTTTCCAAACAATAAACTAGCTTTCAATCTGAGAGTATCCCTAGACTTCGCCAGTTCAAAATGAATAAAAGAGAACCGGCGATATAAGAGATGAGGATCGTGGAAATAATATGTATCGATTGTCATGTCACATCGCTATGGATCGCTGCCAAATGGGCCCGTACTCTCGAGGATGTGCCCCAAATGAACTGGCGATGTGGACGATGGCGGAAACGGTGGAGATGCCTATCGATTGCCACGCCCCTTAGATTATCATTATTATCTCTCTTTCGTCTGGAGTCTCCTCATTCACTTTATCCATATGCCGACAGCCACGATGGCTGTAGAAGTCTGGGGATACTGTGACAACGTGAGGTTCCTGTAGTCCATCACAAAATAGCAGGTATCGTTCATTCCATCTACCTTTTAGGTAGCCGCTATACTCCTCGAGGAATATAGCACCCTGCGTCGCCGGCGACGGCGGCCGCTGATGTTGGCGACGGCAGCTACCGCCCACAATCGATGCGCATCGGCCTCACAGTCGCAATCGACGGCGACGCAAGGTGCTACACTCCTCAAGGACTGTAGCGGCGGTGTTACATCCCAAATGATCTCAGACATTCGCCGAAACGGAGCCTCATGTCTTCTAGGAATTCATCTTGTCAAGTTTTGGTATCTTTCCGGCGGTAGCGGCTCTTCCACTCGGAAAGTACCGAGGGTCGCATGATTTTTGTTAAACCTCATGCGGTTTAGTTGGTTAACGTTATGCGTGAAGTGAATGAGAACGGACAACTTCAAATTTTTCACCCATTTAAGACAGCAAACTTGTGTGGAAACAGTTCACGCCTGAGAAGAGTTACTTTCGGTTCACTATTACCGCATTGTGCAGACAATGTCGGCCAGATATTGAATAACTGGACAAAATTTGCGGCAACCCTGATATATTATAAAACGCAATCCCAATCAATCCAATAATTCCGGAAACTTCCGGTTTTTCTGTCATCCCTGATTAGGATGCTCGTTCGAACGCTCGGTTAATAAACTATAATTCCTCAGAATTCTAACATGTTCCAAAAAGTTTCAGTGGTGAATGTAAGTTCTGCTTCACTCGAATCTTCAAAACACAGGGCAATTATCGCCCTGAGAATTTGAGTGGGTGCTGCCCTCAATTGGTCGTGATCCTATAAGCTGCTTTGGAAAAGTAGAATAGCGCGACAACATTTTACATCAACCGCTCTCTGCTAATTACGACTAGTTCCTCGGCCTCTTGAATAGATTGATTGGGATTCATGGTGGAGCCATAACGTTATTTGGTCGCAATCGAGAAAGAAAGAAGCTCTTTTTGAAATGTAATAGTCCGACAGCAGTAACATTGAATTGTTTAATAACAAAGCTCTTGTTCAGCAACAATTTCAATTCATAGCTCACATCTATACTATAATAGCAAACATTGTATAATAAAAGAAGATGAAGTATTTGGCGTTACCAAGCCACTTTTTTCACGAATCCGACTTCATCTGAGCGTCGTGTCAGAGGCATTGAGTGTGTATGTGCCCGATGTGCTCCCCTGTGCCCTAATGATTTTCGATACACCAAGCTTCCGCCTTCCCGGGCTCGACTTTTCCGCTTATTGTCCTCAGAGAAGATGGAAAGCTTGGCTAACCCGGGTTATGGAATAAACCCTTGACCTTCTGTATGGCAGTGGCGCGCCGAAAATGTAACATCCATTCTCACAAAGAATTATCTGGCTGTGCTTTGATGCCTGATGATACAGTGCGCTACATAATTATAGGACATCCCTGAACTTTCCCACTTCCGGCTTCCCCTCTAACCGTGGAATTTTTTTCTTTTAGTACCATTGTGATCAGCACCTAAAATAACCCTGGAGTCCTTCTTTTGAGCCCATCACAGCTACTCTGGTTTTTTAAAACATTACATATTTTTCTCTTTTCGCACACTCCCCAGTCACGACACACCTCCAGATTCTAACAAGTTCATTCGTCGCGCAATCGAATTCACGGAATTTTGGCAATTTATGGAGCATCTATGAATCACACTGATTTCAAACAGCCCACATTTCGTGCTCTTTAGAGGGAATCTGAGGACATCCGCGTCGATAGACATCGCACATGCAAAACTGCATACCTCAATTTTCAGCCGCTCATTGCTGATGGAGGTGCATTCAAAATTGACTGGCAAGGATTCACGGTAGTCCTACTTCAGAAATACAGTTAGCACTGGTCACGGGCTGCTCCGTTGGCTTTGCTAGGTGGTGATCCAAGTAGGCAACACTCGCCTGACGTCGAGGTTTTCCCACATTTTATTACTGAAACCCATGAATCGGTGGCTCAAAATGATGGAAATTGCTGGCTAGCATTTTCTGGTTCTGGCGCTGTCAGACCATGTTCCAGGCTCTCACTGGCCAGGTCTGCTTTCCTCGGGAAGTGAACCTAAAAACGCGACAGCAACCTCGAAAAAACTCCTTTTCCTGAAGGTCTTGACTGTCTTCCGTTATCACGCCAACGACACTTCCATTTATCATAATCACAAAGTCTAGTATATAGCCACACCCTTCACGACCAATCACAGTACTTGGAACATCATTTGTTCACTTTATCAACTGTGACATTTTGTTCCCTACATGTCATCAGTTACTGTCTATTTCGCGCAGAGCAGACACTTGAGCATGCAGAGGACGGTGTCTGGTCTGGCAGCGTCGGACCTCAGAAAACTCTTGTGAGTAATATCCTTCACTGTGAACCACCCCTCCGCAGGTTTTAGTAAAGAAATATGGGAAAACCTCGATGTCAGGTTGCCTACTTGGATCACCACCTAGCCAAGCTAACGGAGCAACCTGTGAGCAGTGCTAACTGTACTTCTGAAGTAGGACTACAGTGGGTCCTTGTTACCCAATTTTGGGTGCACCTCCGTCAGCATTGAGCGGCTGACAAATTGAGATAGGCAGTCTTGCATGTGCGATGTCTATCGATGCGGATGTCCTAAGGTTCCCTCTAAGGAGCAGGAGTAGCGAGATGTATGAAATCAGTGTGATCCATGGATACTCAATAAATTATCAAAATTCCGTGAATTCGATTGCGCGGCAAATGAACTTGTTAGAATCTGAAGGTGTGTCGTGACTGCGGAGTGTGCGAAAAGAGAAAAATGATGTTTTGAAAAACCAGAGTAGCTGTGATGGACTCAAAAGAAGGACTCTAGGGTTATTTAGGTGCTGATCACGAAGGTACTAAAGGAAAAATTCCACGGTTAGAGCGGAAGCCGGAAGTGGGAAAGTTCAGGGGTGTCCTATAATTATGAAACGCACTGTAGGTTGCCGAACGGTTTAGAGATATGCCCATGCCTTTCCGAAAAACAGCCTTTTACCCATTAGCAAGTACAAAAAGCATTCAAACCTGTTACGAATAACTCACTATAAAGCGACACATCAATCACATTTCAAATCCACTCTGTTCTCTTACTTCTGCTGTAATTGTGCTGCTCGGCGGCAACACTCGAGTATATACATATTTATCACCGATGTAATCTTTAACACCGCTTTCGACTCAGTCCAGCCTGACTACAAAGTTAGTCCTTCGCAGGTATCAGTTACATGGACACCTATAAACTCGAAATTTGTCAGCTTCCAGCTGGGGACCTTATTAGGTGAACACTCGAGGACAGAACAAGCAATAACCGTGTGACGATTGTTTTGTTAAACAATTCCATGCTCTTAGGTTATTGCTGCTCTCCGATGATTTCAGCTAATAGAGTAGAGCTGGGACCAGGTTGCTACATGTTCAAGATGAAGAAAATAGGAAAATGCTGCTGACTCCCCGAACAATTCTTTAATTGCTCGTGTCTTCATGGTGAAATGATAACAGTGAAAGCATAGGCTTGTCACACTTCTACACAGCGCCAAACCTGTAGAATAACAAGCCGGATGGGAGAAAGGTCGGAAAATGTAATAGGAAATGCATTCCGATGCAGGTGTCGCTTGTGGTGCTGACATCTTCCGCAGACAAGACAGGGAAATCTGGGTTGCCTAGCCCATGGCAGCAATACGTACAGAAAACGTCATTCACGATTACCTTCCTCTCAGTGTTCACAGCGCCACATTATTTGTTAACCCACGTCGATATGTGGTAACACAAAGTTTGATCCTATACCGATTGACGCGAATCAACTGATGATGCTGCGTCGCCAACATTGAGAGGAGGGCAATCGTGTTTGATGCTCCCTGTAGGCTCAAATCTATGTATTTTCCATGTATGATTTCTTGCTCCCTGTAAACATCAACGCGTCATGACCCTCTATTTCTTTTATTGATACAAATAAGTCAATGTAGTTATTTAGTGCGGTTAAAGGCAAGGTCCGATCAAAATTCTGGCCATCCAGGTGGTTTGTTCCTTGGAGTCCAAACCAAATGTGCAGCACGTATTCCAAGTTCGAAAGCTGGAGGCGAGCTCTATCGCAAGATATGGGACAAAACGTCCGAGGATTACGCAAGACGTGGGAAAACATGCTCCAGTTCACAAAGGGTGCTGCGTGCACAATGAACAACGATGGATGATGCTCACGGATGCATACGTACGCCTAAGTGAAACTTCCGGAGAGCATCCTCGTCAAACGGACTATGTGCAGTCCTTTGAAAATGAATTTTTCTACGAGGCCACAATAGACAACTTATGGGGCGCGTATAACATTATTTGAAAGAATGGATGCTGCAAACGTGCAAGCGCCATACCAAAAATGGTCGATGGGAACCGCTCGTTGTGGGACTATTTATCAAAAAATCCCTATTTGATTGATTCCGCCCAAGGCGTCGCCGTAGACGTCGAATTCAGTAGGAATCCGGGAGTCGAAATTTTCCCCGGATCTTGCCTTATCAACAGGAGAGCTCATCAACAGTATTAACCGAGTCTACTGCTCCATACCAGTGAGTCTTACCCAAAAAGATATCAATTGCTCCATCTACATGGAACATAGAGATTTGGAGCTTTCATGCTTCTGGGCCATGTTAATGCAGTCATCTCATAGTGGTGAATATAAACAGTTGAGTGCATTTTATCTGCGACAAGTGACAAGTGTTCTTAGCTAAATCTAGGCATATACTTCTATTAATCGCTACCCTGCAATAATATAAAATCGCTAGGACTAGTTTGGTCCACATTTTTGAAGTTTATCGCCCTCATTTCTCTCACGATTTTTAGCAATCGCCTGTGTTTAGTTACCTGTTCTACTGTTTATTCACCGTTTACCATTTAAACTTGCCAGCAGCAATCTGCTTGTTTAATATCAGTTACCTCAACTTCCCTCCCCCCCACCCAGATGGTTTCAAAAATTTCATGTGTGATTGCGAGGAAAAAATGGTGCTAACTGCTGCATACTTATATGCATATTTTCAGTGAAGTTCTTTGACCAATTTAAGACCAATTAAATTATTCTTTATACTGAAATCAAAATGTGTAGAATTAAGTGCACGATTTCCACTGCGAATATCATTCATTTTGTCCCCTCCTCTTTTTTTTTTGCAAAGCTTCTGTTGCCCATTTCCTTCGATATTCATATTCCACGTTTGTTTGCTATTGTCATTGTAAATTTCTCATGTCTTGAATCCACCCTGCATCCCTTCGTGCGCTAACTCCCGCTTGCAATACGATTGTGTTTTTGTTTCAGCTCATTCGATCAAGTACAAAGTATAACGAGAAAACATAATGAAGGCTTTAGTTGCCGTATTGGCCCTGTGCTGCCTTGCAGAAGAAGTTTGGATGTGTCCAATAACATCCGAAATTAAAAAGGAAGATCTCGAAAACTCTGACTACGGTAAGGTGCTTTATGCACAACAACAAATGCGTCGTTAATTGGAATTCAACATTCACTATGTGGAGTGTTGAAAGAGCTACCTCGAGAAGTTTTGTGACAGTTGAGATGAATATTAGATAGAAGAGAAAGTTCTTTTGGTCTACTTCGTCGTCTTGATTTTTGCATACTGGTACGAAATTGTAGTGTCGGAAGGTGCAATTGCTACAATTATTAGGGTTATTATACAAACAGCGCCTACCATATATGTAAATGAGCCCTTGGTGCCTTGTGTCTGGAACTCAGGAACCTGTGAAACGAACGATTTTCTGTGCTGTTCCAGCGATTTTTCTATTTTGTTTGACGAACTTCTCCTTAAGAAAAAAGATCTTCTGAAGATGATTGGGTCAGCAGTAACGCAGCATAATTCTCAAGGAATGTGATGGATAATTAACAATCTGGCAGCAAAATTATTGAAAATCAAGTCGGCTCTCGGGAGTAGTTCAAAAAAATTTTGTTGTTTGGAAAATGGGCCCTTGGTATCTCGAGCGGTTTTCTCTGACAAGCGATTTTTAACGCAGGTAATGTAGTTAACAAACTTTTAATATTACTGGAAATAGCACACGGTATTAGGAAAAGTTGGAACACCATGTTTGTGAATTCTTAGGTATTTCATGAATCCTAGGTGCAGTGAACCCCTTTCATGCGTACAGCACAGAAGCGTCTACTTTAATCTAAATATACAAGAAACTAGAATTGGTCTGTCGGATGCGTACCCTGCTGCGGTGTGGGCAGAGTTGAGTAGAGAGTATTGGAGACAATAATCCACGTCGACTAAAACCCTCTCAAATGCCTCTGCCATCCTGCGCTCCTGGTGAGTTGCGTTGGTGACATCACCCTGACCGAATTTTGTCAACAAAAGCGCAGCACGAGCAGTCGAACATTTCAAGCGGTAACAGAATGAGAAAGTGACCGATTAGGTTATATCATATGTTAGAATATTCTGTCTTATCAGCGGCACCACATTGGTACCCAGTATAGAGCATTTATCTACTATTTCCAAAGAGGCGCTCGCAGTTGTTGCTCACTTACCTTCTGAACAGCTCCGAATTCCGTTAAAGGTTAGAAGTGGAAGGTTGTAAAACAAAACATGAAGACGGGATTTAAACCCTCGAGTCTCTGCCTATGACTCTGCGTCACTACCCACTTGGTCATCCAGCTTCATCGCTGTCAGTGAATGCGGTGTATGTCAGTGCGGTAGGGAATCATCGACGTGAAATTTTAAGCTTGTATTAACCATTTAGCAGAATTCAAGTATAATCTGTAACATCGTTTGGGACAAGCCTTCCTACCATATATGTCCCGTTTCGAAATCGCAGCTTAAGTTCGTGCACTTCTCTTGTTAGAGAAACAATTCTTCTAAGAATGTTCCTTTCAGTGTTGAAAGTTCATGTGGATGAGAAAAAAACGGTCGCTAACTTCAAAACATTCTACAAAGGGGTATGTGTTTACTCATCAATTGTGGAACCCTTCAGCAGGTCTTTCATTCTAAGATAATTCCTAATTCCACTGTTGCGCTATTTGTGCTAATCTGCATGCACTACTATCACTTTTTAGGAGAGGAAAGAAAATTTCAACGGGCTTGCAATAGGAAATAAATGTTATGATTCACTGGAAGCTGGTAAAGACTACATCATAGGTAAGTACAGCTACGAATGTTGCTCATTGACACCTTTAACTTGTCATTCAGGATGCAAAGGCAGCGAAACACAAGTCGATAATTGCAAATTTGTGAAGGAATACAAGAATATTACAGTGGATGAGTGGATGCAGCTTTTCAAGGCTAAACGGGTGCCCTGATATTAATTATGTTCAACGAGGTTACATTTCGACACTACGATTCCTTTGAAATGTAATTTTCAAAAATGAGATTTCCTGGCATTCTATTTTCTTTGAGGTGAGATACTCATGCAAATGTGAACATAAGCACAAATGTAACAAACAAAGATTCGCTACATCGACTAGCCCAAGAAATAAAGGCTTAACATTAAATCCGTACTATTTCAGATATTCCCGACTCCAAAGAACTTCTTTTCTCAGTATATGCATATAACAATGCATTTTGCAAGTTTATTTGCTGGGCCTAGACTGCGGAAGCTTTGAACTTTCCGTGAAGCGTGTCTTATACGGACATATATAGTTATAGAAGCAACGACAAAATGACACATTCACTGAATTTTTCAAATGATTTTGGCAAAAACTTCCGTTACTAGTCAAGTCGCGATGCAAGAAATCTCTAGTCTACGGAATTCACTCGCATACCTTGCAGCAACGGTTTCAGTGGGTGGCTTACCTCATTTCGACTAACTTTAGTCACCTTCGGCCGCACCCTCCTAATATGTGCACCAGAACCAGTTCCTGCGATCGAAAACTAACTGTGCAATCGTGCTCCGCGTCTCGAGTTAAATTCGAGTTAAATTTTAAAACCTATACATTTGTACACTAATGACCAGTTCACTCCAGTTGAAGTGACTTAAATGGGTCGGTGATTATGAAACAGCATCAAAGGAGAGAAACGGTAAAGATGTTGGTATAGGAGCAGAGCAGCTAGATGTACAAGTGTAAGGGAAAGGCCAGGAGTGATGGATGCGCCGGATCCCAGCAGTGATTGAAGAAGCAGCTTCATAGTTATTTGGGAGGCGTGCTGAAACCAGACCCCTACACTGCCCGCGAGTGGACAGCAGGGATGTGCGTTAGTAACGTAACGAATTAAGGCATTAACGCGTAACGGTCATTTTTGGCCCAACGTAACGAGTCAACGGATTAACGATGTTTGAAATCTTTCCAACGTACAGCCCTAGTGGACAGGCTGGGCCTCGTTAAAAAAGTGATGCGGAAGGCACGAACGATTTGCATCACTTTCGTGGGACATCGACAAATGATTTAATGTGTTGGTTGTGATTCACAGCAAGGGCTGGAAAAATGCACTTGGTATTTTGCACCTTATCCACGCTTGTATATGCTTTAGTTTACCAATTGATCATCTCTATTACAGCGTTTTTGCTACTTTTCCATGTTTTTCTGCATGAAAATATCTCCAACTACATACAGTGGGCGTCAATGGCGGTGACCCGTCTGCGGCCTCGAACAGAACGCGGCGCAACCGCGCCGCTCGAGTGAGGATCCTCTCCGGGACATCAAATTATGGGGTTTTCTTGATGGTCAGTTAGTTTTCTTATTAGTTATCATCGAATATTATGAACAGCTATCAAGAAAACCCAGATAAGCCACTGCGGCGACGATTCATGCGTGCGCGGCGCGGATGCGCCGCGTTCTGTTCGAGGCCGCAGACGGGTCACCGCCATTGACGCCTACTGTATATGCACAATACTCGAGCGTCTCATTGCTACGAAAATATAACAGTAAGTACATCAAAGACGGCAGAGAAACTAAAAGGCACCAGAAAATACAAAACTTGTTCCAAGCATAAGAAGAACATCAGCCCAGGCCTATTCAGTTCGTATAGGTTGTGCTTTGAAATGAACATTTGGTTGTGCGGAATTAGTGAAACTCTCTAAAGATTTAAATTGATAAATAATCAATTTCCCCCTCATTTTACCGTTTTTACAACAAGTTCCCGTTTGATTTCCCTGTTCCATGTCTGTTTCTTGTCATCGTGATAAATTATCATAGACCGTTTTATAATAGATTTACCTTATATCTCTCCATGTGAAAACTTCCGCTTACAATATGGATGTTTTTTTTTCAGTTTCATTTAAAGGAATGCGAAAATACAACGAGAAAACACTATGATGATCGTAGATGCTATATTGGCAATATTTTACCTCGCTGTAGAAGTTTGGATGTATCCCAAAACAACCGAAATAAAAAGGGAAGACCTCATAAAACTTAGACTTCGGTGAGATGCTTTATCCCCAGCAACGAATGTGTTGTGAATTGGAATACAATGCCCACAATGAAAGAGTATGGAAGGAACGGTGATGAGTAACTAAAATAGGCTTACCCCAATTTTTTGTTGGTTGCATTCAACGCTGTACGCCGTCATGTTGTGTGGAGTCCCACACTATGATATTACGAAAATAAAGTTGTAAGGCTGGTAGAAATGCAATTGAAATCTTCCTTGCAAAAAATCTTTCTCATTCGTATACTTAACAGTGGCAAATGATCACTACATTAGCAGTAAATGCCACTTGGACTCCAAAAATCTTCGAAGATTAACAGCTCGAGATATCCGCTATGCTGTTGGTCTGAACAACCGTAAGATAGCCGACCAATTTGGTAATTGGAGTTACAGTTTACACAAGACAATGTCATTGAAAGCTTCATCTGGGATACGATATCATCGATCACATGGAAAGACGTGCGAAAAGTATGAGGTAGACACTTTGTATCAGTTTTTCTGCACTATCTAAGAGATCGTGTCTCTGTCCAACTAGCAGGTCGCTTTTTACATTATTGTTAGCTGCTGTTATTTTTCCTTTCCTCGGCAGTATATTCTCTTCCATTGTTGTCACAATCTTGTGATACATTCCCCGTCCCTTCTTCTCCTTCAGATTCTGATTCTCTGAAAATGCTTGTGCTTGTTTACTTACGTTTTTGAAAAGGAACCGCTCAACTCATTGAACCTCACAATTTTTTCTGACTCTCTTCTCAATACTTGGAAAAGTGCTGGTGGGGGCTGATGTGGGTGGGTGACTATTCATACGAAAACCAGTTGGCGAGACTCGCCTCGCACCTTGTTGATATGTCTCGCACCTTCTTAACGAGTACCTAATTCCCACCATCGCTCCTCGATGGCTCCGCCCACATTGATCGCTCCATGAGCATAATTAACCTAACTCCTTAGATCCTTGTCAGCGAAGTCGTCCAGGGGTACCTCTTAGCACTCTTCCAGATAATCGCGCCAACTGATCCGCCATTGATCGATCAAATTCCTATATCACCTATACGTTTTTTTCCTGAGGAAATTGGAATGCTGCAGAGTTATTGAGTTTAATAATTAAAAAACAAAAATTCTGTAGTTCCACAATCCTGTATCGCTAACAACGAGTACAGGATCACCATATGGATAAGTACTGTCTCAGAATGGCTGAGTTGGTTTTCAGAGAAAACCAATCGAAACAGGACATTATATTCATGTGTAGACGGCTTTATAACTTGATAAAAAAAGATTGAAATAATGTTTTCTCTTCCGCAAACACACGGTGTGAAATATGGAAGAGGCAGGTAGTCTTCTGAACCCCAAATTTCACATTTTGCCATGCTAGATATCATAATTTCTCTTCACTTTCTATTCTTTATTGCTTCTTCCTGCAATGATCAAGAAATGGAGGATCAGCTGGCCTGATTATGTTAAAGACTGCCAAGAGGCCACACTGGACGTCTTCGCTGCCTATTTCTTACCTCCTAATTGCATCGGACACCTTGCATAGCTGCACCAGAAGAAAAGATCAGAATCTGCTCTATAGGCCCATTACCCCATCTACAGAATTGTTACATTACATTTGAGAACAATTATAGACTTTTAAAGAATCCTACAAAACCACTCTACTCAGCGCCCCCTTACGGCTAAACGACTGTCTCGGTGAGCGTTAGCAGGTTCACCCTTCCTGATCTCAATTTCAATTAACTCTCCTTGTTGAATTAAAACTTATGAACTGATTTAGGAAGATATATTGCATATGGCTTTGATTTTTCTGGACTCTGGGGAAGGAGACGACGCCAGGAGGTTAACCGGAATAGAGAACTGTGAAACTCTTGTTGTTTTCTTAAGCTGCTTCAACACAACTGATATTCTCTGTTAGACCACTCGCACCTCAGGTCTGGGTCGCGAAATTCGACTGCTGCTGTCTTTAGGTTCGCGTACAATGTAATTACGTTTGTGACTGTTCGCTTTGTGTTAGAGCACACGAGGATAGAGAAAGGCAATGTAAGCTTACTCAGCCGCTTCTGGAAGTTGAATGCTGCGTAAAAGCGTTCGGATGTCAAATCCATTCCTAACGCCAGTTGCGAACGGAGTAAGAGGGACTGCTATCTGTTGCTGGAGCAAGGATAGAAAAGCTGGAAGATTTCCGAAAGAAGATGCTGAAATACAAAGTTTTATTTCTTGTACAAACTAACGTTGGGTGCAAACCTTTTTGCTTTGGAATAAAGAGGGCGTACCAGTTTCTGTTAAAGTACGCGGCGCCCCAAAGTCGTTCGGTGATAGTTGTGGAACTCTAGCTACTTTCTCTCCTGTAAGCGCGTTGATACGCACTGATTCATCGTCGTGAACGTGAATGCTGTTGTCTGAGCGCAGTGTTTCATAGCTGTGAAACACTTTTCTTTTCCTATCAAGGTCAAACATCAATTTATGCATTGGGATTCTCCAAGAATTATTCATTAAAACTGTTTACCTTGCAATTGAAATAGCAACCTTATTAGGATCGGAATCGTCAGGCTCAATCTTTATGAGGCACGAAAACTTCGATGGGAATTGCTCGTCCATAAGTACTTCGGGTAACCCTTGTTTGAAATCTTTGATCTGCTCGGAGGAAAGTGAGCCCATTCGCAAAATATCTCTTGAGCTGAAAAAAGCTAATAACATGACCTATTATGAAAGATAATAGGATATTTAATAAGTCTTTCAAAAGTGTCGCTCATTTTACAGCAATCTGAAACTCAGTTACAAAAATAGAAATAATTCAATATCCCTAGCGCGGAGGGTGCTAGTAATGAGAGCATAAATTTTTTCCACTACTGAACATCTTGTGCTGGGCAAATCCAACGAGGATGACCCACCCGTCTTCAAATCCGAACACAAAAGAGAAGAAGCCACTGTTCTCATCACACATCCGCACTACCATGGCATCGCCCGGTGTTACGTCATGATCGCGGAAAGCATGACGAACGGTGAATGCGCTGGCGAAGGTAATTATTCTTAAAAGATGAGATTCAGCTGAAGTTCTCCGTGTTTTCTGCAGAGTATTTATACCCTTTGTTAAAAAGACTGAGCATAGTCTGGTACTCCTCACATGCCGCCATCTGTTTCTTGGTCTTCGTGCCTTTTTTGTCGCCAAGAACAGGACTGGGACATAGTTTGTGTCCCACGTCCTGGAGCATTTCTGTGCCACGAAATAGCCAAGACCAAACAGTGTGTTGCAACTCCGTAGACATGTCCAAGATTGAAATACATTTGTCCTGGAAAAATGAAAAAAATGACAAAAAATCAAAGCTCGCAACGTGGATAGAGTCTTTTCCACGACCCATTGTGATTACTGTTCAATTTTTTTCGTTTTTTCGAAGCGGAATAGACTTTGTCATTTGTAGCTTTCTCTTCTTTATGAGAAATTCGGCTACGAATTGCGCAAATTCGCATGAAACAAAGCAAGGAGGAACAAGTTAATTAGAAATTGGATAAGTACAGTGTGTACATTTCGGGGCGGCATGTGAACGTACCGCGTACAATGGCGCGTGGGGTACTGCTGGCAGCGCTCCAGCAGACAACCAGATGAGTATCGATCGCCTGCTCGCGTCACGGCGGGTGGTGCGCTCGCACGCCACTCCGAAATGCACCATAATTCTTCTATTAAGTATGTAAATGCAGGGAACGTCAATCGACACTGCTATTCTCGCGGATTGGCGCGCCGCGTAAATGTTGCGGTGTGCCTGTCTGCGGGAGTAGCAATTGTGATAGACGTTCCCTGTAGCAAGCATGTGGTCAAATTACTTTTGAGTAAAGCACGTTAGCTGTCAGTACCACACTGGCCAAATTGAGTCATAAACAGAGTACTGCACATTTCACAAAATCCGTCGGTAGAAGGTTGAGGCGGTCGAGCCTGCGGTGCCTGCGCGGACCGCTGCATCCGAACACGGTCTCGCTCAGGCGTTTGAGGACGGGATTCATCAGATTCACAGCCATAGGTTTCGACAGTCCAGATGCATTTCAATCTCTGAGAAAGAACAGAAAAACATTTCCTTCGACCAAAATCTGGTGATCTGCGTTCTCTAGGCTGCGCTACCACAGGCAGATCGCACGCGAACGCGCTTCGATCTCGGCATGCTTCATCAACTTTCTACCGACAGATTTTATGGACTATAGGCTGATGTGCAAATGATGTCATCTCATTCTAATCCGCATGAGCAATTCTTTAGTTCAGTTAAATTTGAAACAGAACCGCTATCTCCAACAAATAACATTGCGCCTGGAAGCATCGCCTAAGGTAAAATATGACCGTGTTACCGATGGGTACATTGGGGTGAGCTCCAGGGCACAGCACGAGGTGGTCACCACTGGCTGGGGACTACTAAGTCCAGTCTGATTCAGAAATAGGCTACTAAGTACCCACACATTTCGGCTCTTTCGGAAAATATTGAAAAAGTCATACAAATAGCCTTCAATCAAGTTTAAGGATGATATTTCATTTAGCAACGCGCACGATTTGTGGAGGTTTAGTCCAGTTTATCTCAAATGCAAGCCGAAACCTTCGAAAAACTAATCAAAACACGGAAATGTTGGAACCTGCGAGAACTGGGTCGAACTTGTTAGCTAACCTGTCATTAACAGGAAATTGTCATTGGAGCGCGTTTTCTTCCCAGCCCGGAAAATTCGTCAGGAAATTTCTCAAGCTCGAAGGAGAGTTTTGATGAACTGTCGACTCCAGAAAGTCCGCCCAGGGGGAACTAGTTCTCCCCCAAAATGGCATCCTTCGTTTTTGAGAAATCGTCTCCGTTTTTGGAAAAAACCGTCATTAATGGTCAAAAAATGGTCAAAAACCACTTTTTGACCATTAATGACGGTTTTCTCCAAAAACGAAGACGGTTTCTCAAAAACGAAGGATGCCACTTTGGGGGAGAATCGCTACCCCCAGGGCGCATTTCTTGAAGTTGACAGCGCATCAAAGCGATCCTTCGAAGTAGTGAAATTTCGTGCAAAAATTCTGGGTTCAGGGAAGAAAACGTGCTCCGGTGCGATTGCAAGCCCCACGCCCACACGTGGCGGAAGCATTTATATCAGAACTTGTAGTCTAACTTGTGTGGTAGTCTTATATTTGTTTCATTGTTCTTCAACAGTAACTATGATGCATCTATGGACTGTTGGACACTTACCACCCGCGCGCGTCAGGAAAGACGCGCGCAGGTGGTGAGTGTCCGACAGTCCATAGATGCGTCATCGTGATCTAAGAGCTTCAATAAGGTGCTGAAACGAGTTGGAGCACCTTCTGAACCATGTTCGGCTCTTTTTATTCGAGTTAAAAAAGGCAAAACGGCCTGACGCTCCGCGCATGGGTGGTAAGTGTCCGTGGATCCCACGGACCGCATTGCAACCTCGCGCAAAGCGTTTCTGAACATCTTCTACGCTTACAACTGGGGATTACTTGACAGCTGGACACGAGTGCCACATCCATTTTGGACCATGACATCATCTTGTGCGTCAACAGTAGGTGCACTAGGAACTGTACTTCTCAGAATCACATGAAATTTCGCAAAAATGGCATAACCCGTGTGATGATTTAGACTTTGACTTTTCACTACACCCCATTGGCACTGGCGTCTTGTACACGTTGACGCTGGTACTATGTTCCCCTAAATCTGTCCAACTCCTACTAAGTCCTGTTGGTCAATGACCATCTCGTGCTGCGCCCTGGTGAGCTCACACGTTCATCTTGGGGGTAATCACAATTATGCATGCAGTCACAGGTTAGTGCCTTACCATCATGAATTCTCTCCGCTCAATTGGAGTGGATGGAAGCACCAGCTCCGCGAGCAGCCGATCTCGAAGTTGCACATGTCTCTCTTTGCCATCTATGCATTTCAAATCGCCGTAGAGTTCCAGTTCTAACGACTCCAGTTCTTCGTTGGTTTTGCACCGCAGTACGCTGAAATAAATCCAATGTTTCCATTGAATGACCTCTGTTCGAAGTATGGTGCATCGTAATTAACGCACCGTGGAAGCAGAATCATGCACTGCACATGACATATCTCATGATAGTGGAGACTGCGAGCTTGCACTATCTGTGCCTTCACGTACTGTCTAATCGCTTGCTGTAGAACTGCCCAAGGAATTGTTGAGGACTCGCGGAACATTTCTGATGTTTCCTGAAAACGAGATTCTCAAAATAGCTTGGATCTCACTAGAAAAACTATTTTTTAACATAAGTCCAGGACTTACGGTGTGGTCAGTGGTAAGCATGCGACTCCAGAATATTGAAAATAACAGCGGCTCAGTCTGATCATTGGTGATGGCTATCAAGAACGGATGAGACAGTACTGCCTGAAGTATTGCATTATTAATTGCTATGACTTGTAGTACTAAGTTTCAAAAAAGACGAGGCATCTATGACTGCTGCCCCCTTATAACATCGCCCCATACATTACGACTTGTTTCTTGTGTCAGTCCGTCGCTATGCACTTTCCGTCCGTTGGTGGAAGTTCCACTGATAAAAAATATAAAAAAGTTATGATAACAGTGTGCGAATGTCTGGTCAATAGTACTTATCAAAACGACTATTCGAAAACATGCTTGGAAATAACTTTCATATGGTTTCAGATACTATTAAATTCTCTGTATGATACAATGTGCTCCTGAATGCAGACAAATACTCCATGCAGATATATTTCTGCCTCTCAGAATACAAGTCACAGATCATTCCATATGATGGTAATATTTCAATACATTTCGATCGCATGCGCACCACGGATCCTGAGTTTGGCCCAGGGGGGGGGGG
>JARK01001347.1:1890931-1918495 GCA_000688135.1 Ancylostoma ceylanicum | reverse complement strand
GGGGGGGGGGGGGGGAGAGCGGTCCCCGCCGGTTCAGTCCTGGTATTGCTGCATTGTGTCTTCAGTTTAGCGGGGACTACAGGTGCTGAATGCGAATTGTGATTACAGCGTCTCCCAAAGTTTCCCAACGGAACAAATCTAATGAGTTGCTGAGAGTCCTGGTGTTTTCCCGACAATCTAAAATTTCTGCGGATTCCGGGGGCATCCCACGTAGTAATGATTTCGAGTTTAGAGTACTAGTGTTATTGATAGAGACTACTTTACCTGGGTTCAGTGCCATCGTGGGAAAGCTTCACCAGGGATGCACGGAAGAATGCCTCGACAGTTTTTGGTTGTGGAAGTAGAGGGCCTTCAATGTCTTGGCTAATCGCGCATACCCTGAGAATGTTTTTTTTTTGAGAATGGAATAAATAAAAACAAAAAAAATAAATAGCAAGAAAATGTACGCTCCGCTCACTGGGTTAACCGAATGAAAAATGAACAAGCGCGATTTCCGAGTAATTATGCTCTACAAGTTTTGACAGAAAATTTACTCTGAACAAGGTGATGTAAAAAATACTTTCCGTCAGTTTATTAACTACTGCGATCACATGCGATATCGCCTCGTTTTTCTCTTCTGGGATATGTTGTTGTCGAAGACCGCCTTTTTTTCTGAGATAACTCAATACTAACAATGAATTAGTAGTGAGCCCCTCTAATGAATTATGTAGTCGCAACCACAGCTGTTTTATTTGCCTAAATTTACAAAAGCAGCTCCATTCGTGCTCATTTCATCGAAGCTGCCACAACAACAGTCGGGTCCGTTAGCTACTGCAACTGGGCGGCGGCGGGCGCCGGCCGCCGCCACCCTGCGGCGCCCTGGTATTAATGAGCCGTAGTTCACTAGCCACTGGAAAAAGAGAAGAAAAATCTTATTTTTACTCATAATGAACACAATGGAGTAAATCTGTCACGGTTGCAAAGCACTACGCCTTTTTTCCAACTTTTCCAAATTTTCAAGATTTTTCATTCCTCTGATTTTCGTGGCGAAACATCTCCGCATAGAAAATACGCAAAGCCAACGCTCACATCTTCTCATGTAGCATACTATCTGACAAGTGCAGGGATAGTCGCAATTCTTCCAAAGGTGGACACAGTAGTTAACTTTTTTAATCTGAATTATGAAGCTCATCCATTCAGTGAACGTCAGTAATAATTGAAACTCGTGCTATTCGCCCCATACTCATTTTAAAGAAGTTCTACCGATGTCATTCATCTTTTCTAAGGCAAATCTTCACGACGGGCTCCTTTGTTTTAAGTTTTTCTCATTTTTGAAAAAGTGGATTTTCCAAAACAGCGCGCCTCTTCTCTCAGTAGTTATTGCCAGCCATCTGGAAATTGGCAGTCCAGACTGACACCGTTAAAGGGGCCAAGAGCGCAAAATAATATAGAATGTCGATCACACAGAGTATATTAATGAGCCAAAATTGGAGCCAGCACGATGGGGTAGATTACGTACTCCTGTCAAAATGTGAAATTAGAGTAAGTGGCAGAAAAATTTAAAATTTGGTTGGAAAAACTTGTGGAAGAAAATTCGAGCATAAACTCAGAGATCATGAGTGGCAATTTAAGGCTGGGTACCAAATTGAAGCCGAAACTAAGTGCCTAGCGGAATATTACTAACTCATGCTTGAATAAAGTCAGTAAAAAAGATAATAAATTCTTGAAGTGGGGAAAGCAGCGGTGCTGCTACTGCCGGAACGCTGGTTCAAAAGGTTCAGTAATGTAGTTGAAGGCCAAAGGCCGAGAGGGATCAATAGCATTGCCTGTATTCCAGTTAGCAAGGCATGCCACAGGCATACTGCCGCAAGGTACTGCTAACGGCAGTCGACCGGGTAGGCCTGTCCATAGTGGATGTTAAGAGGTCACCAATTGCCAAACATTGGTGCCAATTTGAATGGTTTCACTTTGGTTCTCCAATATTTGCGCTTATTCAACCATTTAGATTTCGTTCTGTCCTTTGAAACGGATTAAGGAGAAGCGGGTTGAGAGCATGTCTTTCGTTTAAACGAAATGCTTGATTTTTTGAACAGCAATATGTTTAAAGGGTCCGCCAAGATAACAGCTCATCTCACATCGGGTAACTGTTCACGTTTTGATAGTTTTCCTTCAATTTCTGCATTAGTCTTTGGGTTTCCGTCGATAAATTTTGTTTTCTTAAGTAAATTTTAAATTTTTCTGCCACTTACTCTAATTTCACATTTTGACAGGAGTACGTAATCTACCCCATCGTGCTGGCTCCAATTTTGACTCATTAATATACTCTGTGTGATCGACATTCTATATTATTGTGCGCTCTTGGCCCCTTTAACAGTGTCAGTCTGGACTGCCAATTTCCAGATGGCTGGCAATAACTACTGAGAGAAGAGGCGCGCTGTTTTGGAAAATCCACATATACAGAGAGTCTTCACAGCTTACTAAGAAAAAGCAGTAGATATTCTAATCTGACTTGAGATCAAGGAATGTATGAGGGAGAAATGATTTCAGTAACACAGCAGTCAAATCAAATGTCCTAAGGTTTTACACTAACCGGTTTCGGGGCTTGAACTAGACCGGAAGTGCAGCTTTCCTTGGCGCCCCCGGGTCATAGACCCTTTCATCAGTAGTTCCCAAGGAAGCTTCAAAAGTGCTTAAGGCTTAAAGCTATACTAGGCAATATGAGAGTGATAGAACGGGAGGTACAAGATGACGTAGTAACAGAAGAAAGGAGTAAGGACCTGGACCGCCTTCCTTTTATACGTCCTGTGCCAGTGACCTAATTATTCAAAAAAGTGCGCCACTACTGCGCCATGTCTCCAATTCTGGCCCTTATTTCATGAACTAAAGGAAGGTGGACCGCGTTATTCAAACCATACTTGCGCAATATGTATGGCCTACATCTAAGTGCGTTACATACTGTTCTGATTATGCATAAAGGAGTCCATCCGTTAGATATACTAGCCAGGCACAACTCAATTATCCTATTTTTAAAGGACTCAACCCTAGTGCAGGTCCTACCTATTCTAATAACTTCTGCTATAAACGTATTTGTTATTATGAAACGTGGGATGTTCGACCTACAATTGGGGTATCTAATAACCTTAAAACTATAGTCATCCGTTTTGTTATAAAGACTATATCTAATGTTTTTCCTTTCTAATTGTATATTAAGATCTAGGAAATTTGTTTCCTTCAAACTGACGTTTGTTTTTTCTATGCTAAGAGACGGATGATATATTTCGTTAAGGCTGTCTTCAAATTCGGGAGTATTGTTCGAGATATGTAGTATATCATCAATATATCTATATGTACCATTAAAGATTTGTGCTGCTCTTCTATCCACATCATTTATTTTATTTCTTATAAACTCATATTCCATATAAGCCAGTGTCATATCCGCCAGCTGCGGACTGCATGAAGCTCCCTGCGGAATGCCTTTAACTTGTTGATAAACAGTTCCTCCAAAAGAGACGTAACTAGATCCTAGCAATGCATCTACCATGTAGAAGATGTCTTCTTTTTTAAAATAGTTGCCCTTACCAGTGTCGGTCGTCGCATAGCTGACTTTATCTTGGTTAACTCTAACGTAATTGGATCCCCGCATACATAGCGTTACTAGCTTACGAATATTTTCTTTAACTATCTGATGTGGTAGATTAGTGAAGAGACTTGTGAAATCTGCTGAGAACACTTGGGTGTCTTTATCGACAACTAGAGAATCATTAACCACTTTCATGCTATTGTCAATAGACCAAAAGTGCTTAACACCTGTCCTCTGTTTAATGACATTACAGTAATTACTGAAGTGCTTTCTGAAGTGAGACAATATTCTCTGCAGGATTATGGTTAGTGGCTTAAGTGTACTATTCTTTGCCCCAGTTATGAAACGAAACTTGATTGGGTTCTTATGCATTTTAGGTATACCATATATATTAGGGACATCTCTAAACGATTCTTCGGTTTTAATATTCAAGCTAGTAATGAGTCTCCTATGCATTTCTCTAATATCTGCCTCTACAAAAGAAGTAGGAAGGTAAGTGCTTTCCTGGTTACTCGTTTGTTCCATCTCTTTTATAATCATAATAACGTAAAGTTTTTTACACGTTATGCTGAAGTTAGATGAGGCCTTGTCCACTGGAGTAATTACAAAATTCTTTTGCAAATCATTCAATGCACTGCTGCTATACTTTTCTTCTTCTACTGCTGGGTCGTATAAATTGGATAGCCTACTTCGTACACGTTTCTTAATATACTTCTTAATATGCTCTGCTATTTGCTGTTCCACTCGCCTGTCATACCTAAATCTAGTTCTGAGTTTTCTTGCAAGCTCATCTGCTAACTTACTTACTTCTATTAGCACTTGTTCTCTAGTCACGCTAACATGTGTTCTGTACTTTGTCCCCTTACTGAAGATATTTCTCAGCCTTTCATCCTTGATTATGTTGAGATTACCTGTACATACATGACCGAGCTGTGGATCAACAAAATCTACATAGTTAGTACATGAACAATTATTGCTGACTATATACTTGACACTTTCCTCATCTAGTTCTCTAAGAAACCTGTTATAGTTGAACAATTTCAGAGCCAACGGCCTGTTTGTTCTATAAGTAATCCTAATTCTCAAATCTTTAATTAACTGAACAGCAATTGGGTCTTGTATATAGCCAGCAATGATATCTTTAATTTCGAATTTGTTACATATTTTACCTAGGTTTAATTTATGGATAATGTCTCCATAATACTGTACACTGACAAATAGTTCTTCCCTTTTACTTTCATCTCTGGAGCTCTTCCCCCAAAATGTATTAGCAATTAGTCCATAGATCTTGTATTTCAATTCGTAATTCAAAGCTCTAAATTGCGGACTGAATGCCAGATCTATTAGCCTATTGATATCATACCTGTTTAACGTTCTAAAGTATCTATAAAGCGAATTACCACTCCTTGCATTAATCTCTATCAATACTGCTTCCGTTTTATCCTTACATTTACTTTTCTTTTTGGATCTTCTTTTCCTACCCCTGTTTCTTTTTTTTTTACATTTTCAAAAATGAGGAAAACTTAAAACAAAGGAGCCCGTCGTGAAGATTTGCCTTAGAAAAGATGAATGACATCGGTAGAACTTCTTTAAAATGAGTATGGGGCGAATAGCACGAGTTTCAATTATTACTGACGTTCACTGAATGGATGAGCTTCATAATTCAGATTAAAAAAGTTAACTACTGTGTCCACCTTTGGAAGAATTGCGACTATCCCTGCACTCGTCAGATAGTGTGCTACACGAGAAGATGTGAGCGTTGGCTTTGCGTATATTCTTTGCGGAGATGTTTCGCCACGAAAATCAGAGGAATGAAAAATCTTGAAAATTTGGAAAAGTTGAAAAAAAGGCGTAGTGCTTTGCAACCGTGACAGATTTAGTCCATTGTGTCCATTATGAGTAAAAATAAGATTTTTCTTCTCTCTTTCCCAGTGGCTAGTGAATTACGGCTCATTAATATCAGGGCGCCGCAGGGTGGCGGCGGCCGGCGCCCGCCGCCGCCCAGTTGCAGTGGCTAACGGACCCGACTGAAGCTTGAAGGGAGCAGTGCTGGTTCACTTTTGGCAGATTTAGGATGGAGCCACCTTTAGAGTTATCTCAGTGATTTCTGGGGAGACAGTGAGGTTTTGTAGACATTCATATACACAAATTGGCATGGTTTGTTCGTAACAGCGGGTTATGCGCTTACATTTGCAGAACTTTTACAGTTATGTGCTGCCACATTTCATGTCCTTTTCCGGTAAGAAACTTACTTTATTTTCATCGTTGGATGACTTGTTCTGCACTTCACTACGCTCCTGGCGCGGTGAATCAGAGGTGCCATGTCGATTTCAACCACTTCGTTTGCTGATGAAATTCCTTCGACAGATTTCGGCCATTCTATGATTATTGACCTGGAAGAAGTGATCAAGTGCATAAAGATAGGGCTTCCTCATAAGAGGGAACTCCGACTCACTCCTGAATCACTTGCTCGATAAGGGCCAACTGAGCGGCGTGCTCCTCCGATGCCATGGGAGCATTGGAGAGACGGCGATAGAAGTTGGAGAACCTACAGAATAATGACCGTAAACTAAGAAATTGAATATGTTTATTAAGTTCCATAACGGCATCAACCCACTCTGGAATCAGAGGGTTCTCATCAGTTCTCAATGGATTGATCAGCAACGAAGACGTTCGCTGACGAGAGAGGAACTCCTTCTTCTTTGATAGAAGGTTGTTGAACTCTTGCTTCATTGAAAACATACTGCAAGAGCGCTTCGCCTTAACGGAAATTATTATCACCCCAACAGTGATAAAAGCGCATCAGCACTTTTTCTGATGGAACATCACTGAAGTGTCGAGAAGAAAAGCAGCTTAGCAAAAATGTTTTGCTCAGCCGAAGTCATCGTTCGACGAATTTCATGCTCAGTTTCTGTCCTGTGCAGTGCAGCGCTAACGAGAGACTTCAATCAGTCAATCAATTTATTGAAGGGGTGAACCATCATGAACATAAAACGATTGTGGAAAGGGTGTAAACTAAAACCGAAGATAAATCAGGATTTGTGATCCTTGAATGGTTAAACTCTAACATCCAGGACGTCCTAAACCGGTAGCTATTGCATTTCCGATCAAGCGCTGCAATCACTACCGCTGAACAGGCAAAATTTCTTCTCTCATGAAATCAGACAGGAAGGCTATAGATAGTACCTAGGGTAGACATCTTAACGCTCTGCAAATTGACCCAGCGTTAAAAAAAGGCATCAACACGTTCGCCCTGGGTAATCTCAACGATTGCTCCAGAAAATAAGGCCGAATTTTGCTTTGATCCGGATTGGTATTGCATTGTCGCGAAAGGGTTGAAGGAGAAAATTCCACAAACAAACCTCTGAGAACACTTCAGTGTTGGGAGACTTTCGCTTAGCATTCGTCGACGTTGTGCTCTCCAACAACGACATTATCTGCTGAAAAAAATTGTAAAATCTGACGGTACTCTCATGAACTCCATCTTCAATACCGCACAGACTGTTTTTTAAATGTTGCATAGATTATTCCTATTGAACAATAGAAGTCTAATGCTACAAGGCCATCATTTAGATGACCCGATGTAAACGTTCCATGTTAATGATGGGTAACTTGGTGGTACAATAAATGCATTGAAAAATATAGGCAAGGCTTGATTAACACAGATCGATAGTTCTGAAATAAAAACGAAAAGGAAACGGGGAGGGGCAGTCTTGGCGATGTAATGAGAAAGTTGGTGGAATTTAGAATTCAGAATCTCGGATAATCTCAATGATGCAAACCGCCCTTGATCTTGTCATAGCGGAAGCTCGCTGGACCCGTGGCCTACCTGGTACTAGGTGTCTTCTACTACTAAGGATCTCACTGTAATTTCGCTAACACGACACGAATGATCTGGAAGAAGAAGTGTTTTTTTTTTTGGAAAAAGTTGCAAAATCGCGTGAGCTTGAACTACTTTCAGGCCTCTGAAGACGTCGGAGGGTTAAAACGTCGGGCCGAATAAACTGTGGTCAATTAATAGGCAGTTAATGGCAGTTAAATTTCATAACGTTACTACATCATATCCATGGCCTAGGCTGAGATTCATGAACCGGTTACCAAGCGCGCCAAAAATTTGTAGCGTTACAGGCTCTGGTACAGGTAATGTACACAGGATAGTAGGACGTGAAAGTTCGTTTCTTCACCTGGTTTTCCTTGTTTACTCACGAATCCTAGCCCTGGATGCATACTTGATTACCCAGGGTTAACGTCCAGAGAGTTGGTGTCCATAGACACATTTACCCTGGGTAATCTCAATTGTGCATTTAGCCCCTCATCTTATAAAGAGAGAGAGCGTAGAACTTTCAACGGCGCTTTTTTCACGGTTATCGTTGAAAACGTCGCTAGATCGTGCACATAGTAGTGCGTACGCTGCTGTCTGCTTATCATTCGTGGATTCGCCACAAGTTTTTATCACGGAATTTATAGTAGCTTTTTGGGGAGGTAGTTGTCAATGAACAAATCATTTAGAAAGACTTAAGGAAGAGAGAAGCAGTGTTACCACGGCGAACTAGTATTGGTTCAGGAGCCTAGAAATTTTTTTTAATACTCAATGTCTTGGGCACACAATGGCTACGCTCTTTGAGAACCATCGAACTTCCTGGGAACTTTAGCTACTATTTGAATCTGCATCGCTACGTAGGTGGAAGAAATGGTGGCCATCTCTACACAAATGAGTTTTTTCCACTCGAAGATCAGTTGAGATCTCAATACCAGGAAAACATTCAGGCGACACCGATTACAATGGAATGCCCCTTCTTTTGGAGACTTCGACGTACTCATTGCGACAACTGCTACAGGTAGTTGCACGATCAACGTTCGTTATCAACCCTACCACTCCATGCCGCGGTCCCGCCACTCCTTGTGGTAGATGTCGCAACATCGATCACTCCTCAGGGGAATGATTCAAGACACTGTTTTTCGGCATTTTCGTGGGAAAGTATGTATAGCATTGCGATCGGCATTGCATGAAGATTCTTCTGACATTACAACCTCAGTATAGATCCTGAGGTGGGACAACGCTGTGGAAGGAGAATCATATTCATGAAGTATTTCGAAGGACATGTTTTTTCTTGTGATGAGCGAATGTTTCCGCTAACACTCATGTCGATTTCAAATATTATGACTTGTGGTGCGTCCACACTGGAGCGTTTGCGGGGCGGTTGCGCAAAACCATGCCTAATGGATAGATGGCACTAGCTGGGGGGAGCTGTATGCTTTGAAACTAATTCTTGGTTGAAGAGTTCAATAGGAAAAAGAGCTGCGTAATTATGTGCTACTGAGGTCTTTTTTTTGAAATATCGAAATATGGGTTATTGATCATCGATCTAGAGCCACCGCGTTTCGTTGCTATCCCAGTCGCTTGCCGTTCCTATGAGGATTTTAGGGTGGGGGTCATGATGCGGCAAAATGAGGCGATGTATAGTCCTTCTCAAAAAGATAGACGGATTGCGCGCGGTTTCTTAGTGTTGCGACTGCACCATCGCGGTGGGACCTACTCGATCCTCTCACTTGAAGCATGCTCTCTCCGCATCCCTCGTTCAGGCCCCGCCGCGATGCTGTAAACGCGCAATCAGTCTATCTTTTTGAGAAGGACTGTATTCCCGTCCTTTGGCGTTAACTCGTCCATTTAGATTTGCGTATGGTGAAATCGCACGCTAATTAGTACGAGTAGGTCCTGAAGGGCAGGGCGAGGGTTTGATTGAACCAATCGCAGACTCATTGCCCACCCACTTTTACCGCATCATGACCCACACCCAGGATTTTAAGTTTCAGAAAAAAATGTATGTATATACAGAGCTTCTTTTATAGCATGAACGACGAAAGCGTGTGATTAAAGGTAAAATTGTTTCAGTTGTCAATTCAGAACCCTATCCGAAACCGAATACTAAAGTTAGTGAAATCCTGAAACCCTCATTTCAATTCTTCAGAAGTCGCGTTTTCACCTATCTTTCGAAAAGCCGAGATTCCAACTTTTTTGAAATCGAGTTTTTGAATCCGAATATGTCTAATGATTTATTCTGTCCTGTTTATAGTTTTAATTTTTCTGTTAAAAGTATTGAACGTAGTACCACTGTGCTATGGCAGTAATTATGGTGGCGAAACACGGTTAAGACGTAATATTTTAAGTTCTTGAGGGGCCTGCCGCGTTCTCAACACCCATGTACGAATCTATAAGAGGCGATTGCATATGATCCAGCCGCACGTATAGAAACCACCCGTATGAGTACAGACGTCACAGAATGATCTGGAAAACGATGGAAGAGGACAACAAGAGGACCATAAGTTTACAGAGACCGTCTGGAAGATTCGACTTTGCGCCGTCGACATGCGTTCAGTCTTTATCAACATGTTTTTACTTCTTTCATAGCTAACAGTACCTAGTCTGATAAGTAGTACACGTTGCTGTAACATCGGTATCTACACTAGCGACCGTGTGATCGCTGTGTTCTAAATTAGGAAACGTGGTGCTGATACAGAGGAAAAAAGCTAACTGTATAGACTGTGATTGTGAACTGTGGTGAAGCGGTGAAAACTAGGGACGAAAAGAAGGTGGGCGGGTGCATCAAGATGAAGCACTTTCGGCAAATGTACCGATAAGCACATTATACGACTATCTACCGTAGTCGCCACGGTCAAGTCGTCCGTACTTTTGGTAACGGCATTTGATAGCGTGGAGAACATCAATGAAATTCCTGCAAGCGCTAGTTGTCTCATCAAATGTTCCCTGTTATAGTGTTTCAGTACACTACACCTGTGAACTCTTTAGTGTGCACAATATATTCTACCTCATACATAGGATGCGATTATTTATTTATTCACTGCATTGCTGAAGTACGTTTTTGAATACAGCCACATTCAACCTCCCCTTACTATGTGTTCGAACCTGTGGCTGCACGCATCATTAGGATTACCCAGGATGAGCGTGTTAACACTACGCGAATTTACCCACTGTTAACACGGGCGTCAACACCTTCACCCCATGTAATCTCAATGACACATCCAGGCCTGCTCTGAACTTTTTGCCCACGGTGGACCCACGGTTCACCCGAGGTGGGGAGTCGGTTGGCCACCGCGGGCATGTGTGAATCCACCGCGGGAATAGTGCGGATTACCTGAGCGCATGTGCATTCACTATCAGGCCTTTACTCATACTAGCGACAGCAAACACGACCTGGGAAGGTGTTGCATGCAACAAATTGACTAAAACAGTGAATCTGTGCTGTGCTGAATAAAGAAAGAAGAATGCAAATTTTATGTGGTTTTCCACTTCGTCCTTCCTTCTCTTCTCTACAATAGGATTTGAACCTTACCGACCCTCTCAAGTGCTTGATTGGTAGTCTGCCCTCTTATCCACTAGGCCATACGTGTCGACACGTGCGCTGTTTTTTAGCTCGTAATGAATCTTATCATTTCTACCGCGGATACACCGTGAGCATGCGTAGAGCCACCGTGGCGCAAGCGTGCATCCACCGTGGAAAGCAGTGTTATCGTGAGTACACCATGGGCACCGTGAACATATGTGGGCATAGCGCGGGAGTGACGTCATTCCCGGTTTTCCACCGTGGGCATGTGCGGATTTATCGCAGGCAACCGCGAATCCACCACGGATCGGCCTCGTACCGTGGCTCCACCGTGGGAGGAAACTTCAGAACAGAGTCCGATTTATCGTATCCCTTCAGATACGTACAGCAGCGAGCAAAAAGACTGCAAATTTTGGTTTCTAGTCTGTAATTTTGTCCAAGTTATATCTTAAAGCTTCAAATTTTCATTGTTGTTGTACATGTGTTGTACATGCTTATGGGAGATTGAACAAAGTTTGAACCTCCTCATTCCATAAGCTTCGTATTTTTTTGAGAAAAGTTCTTCTCGCAGAAGTCGGAATATGTTCGTATTTGACACAGTCCGCTGTGTCTCGCAAAATGACGTCTGTCGTTGGGATCTGGGTACGAATTGGTTCCATATAGCAGAGTCGACCCGTTTACACTAGAAAATCGGCACGCGCTGACCACTGGTACACATCTTGTACAGAGAACATGTGAGCTTACAGTTAGTTCTTTCATGGATGTTCCTGCCACGCTGGCTCATTCTATCAGCTCTGTTCGGAAGATAAAGAAGTTGCTGATGCTTCTACAATACCAACGGTGTCGCTTGATGAAACTGCGCGATGTCTGCGATTTCGCGTTTTTTTTCGTCGCATCTCCGTAACTCTCTTTAATTCTGACCATTTTCAAAATGGAGTAGATATTCGGAATCGGGATGAGCCAATCTATCTGTGCTTAGATGTTGAAAATTCGAGGATTTTTGTTGATCATGTAGATGTTGATCACCTAGGGATACAATTAAGAGAGACTCGCTGCTTCGAGTCTCCCCTAATTGTATCCGCAGGTACTTTTGTTGGAATGAATCCCGATAATTCCACATTTTTGTGAAGAAGTTGTTGCAGTGCTCTATAAATCCCTTTTTCGGGCTTGCAACAAAATCAGGACAAGAACGGTACCTCATATGACTAGGATATGAACCAGAATACCAATTTCATCAATTTCTGCAATAATTTTCACATTTTCAGCTCTTTTGAAGGGAAATCGATGTGTGGGGTCTTCGAGTGAAGTTTTTTCGACTTTGTCGAAACCTCCTCACTGCGATTGCGCTTTTAATCGCATGTGGTTGCGATTTAGAGAAAAAAAACCTTCTCATGGTTGAAAAATGATCTTTCCAATGTTAAAGCGGATTTTTTGAAAGAGATAACCCGTGAATTCACAATTTTCCATTCATAATTGTTTTTAACTTTCTGCAACGGCAACAGCCATTGTTCCCCTGCGCCATTTTTCCCCTCTACCCGCATCCCTGGCAGGCCATAATCGCGGCCTCGCTATCGCTCGAGCGATGGATCGCTGGGCCTCGCCGTAGACTGATGTGCCCTGCGGTATTTTCGCACCTCTTGGATGCGACTGCATCTAAGAATAGGTAAAGAGCATTTATAAATGGAAATTTGAGAAAATGACGTTTTGCTTTGTCGACAAAGTATGGAATGAAATCCGATTCCCAGAGCTTTTTCAGTGTGTTGTTAGAAAATCTCACGGGTTGGAGCTGGACAACAAAACTTTTGAAATGAGCAGTGCTTCAGCTATACGTAATGTTGAAATTCACTATGAAAAACTCCTACCCGTGAGATTTTCTAACAGCAAGCTGATAAAGTCTGGAAATATGTTTTCTCGACAAGTATGCATTCCATTCCACAATTGTCGAAAAAACAAAACCTTAGTTTTTTTTCTTCAACTATATTTCTCAACACTTCCTTCCTATTTTCAGATGCAATCGCATCGAAGAGGTGCGAAAATACCGCAGGGCACATCAGTCTACGGCGAGGCCCAGCGATCCATCGCTCGAGCGATAGCGAGGCCGCGATTATAGCCTGCCAGGGATGCGGGTAGAGGGGAAAAATGGCGCAGGGGAACAATGGCTGTTGCCATTGCAGAAGGTTAAAAACCATAATGAGTAACAAATTGTGAATTCACGGGCTATCTCTTTCAAAAAAAATTCACTTCATCATAGGAAAGGCCGTTTTTCAGGATGAGAAGGTACTTTTTCTCTAAATCGCAACCACATGCGATTAAAAGCACAATCGCAGTGAGGAGGTTTCGAATATAATCGAAAAGATAATCAAAAAAGTACACTCGAAGACATCACACGTCGATTTCCCTTCAGAACAGCCGAAAATGTGAAAACTATTGCAGAAATTGATGAAATTGGTATTCTGGTTCATATCCTAGTCATATGAGGTACCGTTCTTGTCCTCAATTTGTTCCAAGCCCGAAAAAAGGATTTATAGAGCACTGCAACAACTTCTTCACAAAAATGAGGAATTATCGGGATTCATTCCAACAAAAGCACCTGCGGATACAATTAGGGGAGACTCGAAGCAGCGAGTCTCTCTTAATTGTATCCCTAGGTGATTTTTCTACGTGATCAACAAAAATTTTCGAATTTTTAACTTCTAAGCATATCACCGGATAGATTGGATGATTCCGACTCCGAATATCTACTCCATTTTGAAAATGGTCAAAATTGAAGAGAGTTATGGAGATGCGACGAAAAAAAAACGCGAAACCGCAGACATCGCGCAGTTTCATCAAGCGACAGCGTTGGTATTGTATAAGTTCAACTACAGGTTTTCGGTTCATTGCTCTCTGACAATTCCGAAATATTCCGGTTGGTTGCATTGAAAGCAATTGTACACATCATGGCAGAAAAATTTTGAATTTTTTTCTGTCTCGGGGAAGAAGGTACCCCAAAGACCCCATGAGTGGTGAAGATTCTCCAGGATTACTGGAATATTGCAGTGTACATGACAATTCATTCCGCCATGAATATAAAGAGGTAGGTCTTACAAAATTGCAATGAGCATTACCATACACCAGCGAGTTGGAATACTGTAACCTGTCACTGTGAAACCGGAAAATTCGGGTTGACTTGAATGGAGCATACTAAACGAGACATTTCGCTCCAGGCGAAGGGTGAAAACTTGTGTGTGAAGCAAGGGAGCACGTGCAGTTCTAGTGAACAGCACTTCTCACTTCGAGTAGCCCTGTTTCGATAAATCCGACGCTAAATGAAATGCCATGTACACTGCAATACTCTAGTTATCTTGGGGAATGTTGCTACTCACGGGATCGTTGAGGTATTTTCCTCCACGAGACAAAAAAAAATTCAAAACTTCCCTCGATAATTTGCGCAAATGGCTTCATTGCAACCAGTCGAAATTTCTCGAACTTACGAGCGAACAATGAGCTGTATAGAACCCAACACCTGTAGCAGGAACATCCATGGAAGGTCACTGCTGAACTAAGCTCACATGTTCTTTGTAGATGTGTATAAGTGGTCAGCGCATGCAGATTTTCTAGTGTAGACGGGTAGACTTTAAAAAATACGATGAGGAGGTTCCGGCTCATTTCCATCTCCACTAAGCATGTAGAACACATGTACAACAACCATAGAAATTTGAAGCTTCAAGCTATAACTTTTATCAAGTTACAGGCTAAGAACCAAATATTGCGCGACACCTCCATTTGGGCAGCACTCACGAGAGTTCCAGTCATTGCTTGCACAAATTTACCACTCAATGCATCTGTACTTGTTGAATTTGAGTTTGTTTGAAGCAGTTACACGAGCATTTGTTTCTATTTCTCACTTCCCTTTATCGGGAACGTGTGCCCTGACCTTTACCGATTTCCGGTTGTGCTGAGAACAAACTGCCTTCACCGAATCCCTGTCTTCGCTTTTTAAAGAAGCAGCAGCTTCTTTCGAGTGCATCACCTGCCCAGATACATATTACTGTCTATACCTATACTGTTAGCACGATTTAAATGTAGAGGTTTCATCTGCTGTTATACCTCATGCAAACCTTTTGCAAAAAAAAAGGGGGAATACTCGGAGAATTTTCATGTCGAAATTTCTTCCACACTTTCTTCCCGTTACCTGGGGTGTATTCTAGAGAAGAACTTTGAGGGACTGTACGAAAAAAATTAAAGCTGAATGACCGTGAAGACAGTGTCGCGCGGGGTCTGCCATAAGCCTAGCGGCTACGGGTCAGATGCCCCTCCTCATCTTCGTATTTGAACTATTGACGAGTTCTCGATATTCTCGACACGCTGATTCCATCTACGTACACCTGAAATATCTGAAGGCGGCCTACATTTCGGAGTTTGTGATAGTTTGTTGGACCACTTGATCTCGAGGGCAAGAAATGGAGCACAACGCTCTACCCGTGGCGGGACGCTAGCGCATATGGACTACCCCACCCTAATGGTCAGCAAATTCTGTGTTTTGCACTCTCCTGAATAGGGGTTTCCTTACATCCATGACTTTTGGTGTGCATTGTTGGATTCACTGCGTCTAGTAGATCTAGGATTTGTTGGCATCTACATATGACACCAAAACACGAGGCCAGACACTACCTTAAACTCTTCCTGAAGGAGTTTACTGTATCTAGTATTTCCCACGAATTAGTGTGATCGAAAGGCAAGGGGAGTGACGACAGTTTGAGAACCCAACAGTGGACCTATCCGACGCTCTCACATGCTCTTACTATATCCTTCGTCATCTGTCGCGCTTCTCAGGTCGCTACGACATGGAGTCGCGCGCAACAATTGAACGAACAGGAGTTGTACCTATAGAATATCCCAAAATAATGGGATAACTGATCACATAAATATAATGGAATGTTCGGGTGAAGGCAGTACCCACTTTAGTCAGCTTTTTCTCATATGTCTTACTTATTCATAGTTATGCCTAGGGTTTTCTGCCGATGATATTCTCCTTTGAACGAATAAAAATCCGCACCCACCTTTTTCTCCCTCTCCATCAATCTAGCAAAAGTAGGCTTGAGTGGAGAATCTTTATTCAGAAGACAAAGAAATCTTGCAATTCAGTCAGTGGCAGCTCGTCTAAATTTGATTTTGATTGCATCTCTGTATCACTGGGGTCTTGTCCGACCACTGGTACTGATCATCATAGTGTGGGTGTCGGTGACTCACATGGGTACCGATGAAGCAGGAAATCAGTGTTTGCTTTGAGTTCACAACCTGAAAGTGCACAGAGAACTCCCGTCTGACTGCATCAGGGTCCTTGTGGGATAATTGGAGAAATTAAAGTTGGGACCGTTTTAGGAGGTATGCGGTCCAAATGATTGCTCTGTTCCTGCCAAGTGCGTAATATTTAACTCTAGAACCTGGTGCCACCCCTCAACACCGTGACACCTGTACCGGTGCCAAAATCCATGGTGGCGTGATGACTTCACTCACCACTTCCTATTCCGCTCGATTGTTTGTATGGTTTTGTTGACCGATGAAGACTGTTCGCGTTACTGCCATAGTAGTTATCTTCGTCAAACAAAACCAACAAAAGCAGAAACGGAATAACACAGTACTCGACGGTGATAAGCGATAAATGTAGGTGTTTTCGACAAACGCTGTCAAGTGAGTTCTCCATACAGAGATCGTTGGAATTGCTGGACCCGGTGGAACAGGGGAAAAAGAGTTTCTATGGAGCATATAGGTCTTGCTTCGCAAGATACTATAATAGTTCTTGAATCTCTTCAACCAGAGTTGTCCACAAAACCCAACGGTTGGTTAAGCCAACGCTTGAACCATTTGCAAAAACTTGGCTATCTCTCCGAACCTGAGGCAGTGATTAATGCCATTCTGCAGGGTGTATGCAGCAAATGGTGGTTCCTACGCCCTCATAGGAGCACCTTACGGAGTCGCTCCCCAACTAGTTTGAGTGGGTGGCGATTCTGTGGACTGGATCCCGAGCGGTGGGATTCATGAACGTTCCTGGGAGGGCTCTCAGCTTCCTGTTTGGCTAGTTTGGACGAGCTTCCCGAGCAGAAAGTGATAGATCAGGCTGTCGTTGTTGATTGAACAAGGATACTCAAACTCAGCATACGCATTTCTGTCAGGACAACTCATCCGATTTAGGAGAGCGGCTGTGTCACAACATACCCATGAGCGTTCATGAATACAGACCACAGGACGTTCATCGCCTAAAGTAACATCATCATAATTAATCCGTAACTTGTAATTTGCGTCCACTGAAATTCCGAATGTTGGATTTTGCGCTGTGGCATTTCGCCCACAGCTTTGCATACATGTGGTTTACAGAACAGGTACTGTGATGTAGGCACATTTAAGCAATGAGACGGGCAATAATTAACAACATAACACAATTTGAGTCGAAGAATCATAGGTGTATGGAATTCGCAATCAATCGGTGTAGAAGGGATACTTTGGAGCGAACATCTTCTCGCCATATTGTGCACACTCCTTTTCATCTGAGATATCGACCGGACCGAAGAAGGATTCTCTGAATAAAGGTCTTGATCAATGGGAGGTATCTTGGACAGTAAATGTACAATAAAAAAACCGGTGATAAAGCAGGTTTTCAGGAGCGGGCGTTGGCACGAGTGAGGCAAAGGCGGCAATTTCCTCAAGAATGATTGAGTAAACTATTTTAATTCATGTTAGAATGATAGGAATCGATTTGTTTTGACCGTTTTTACATGATACATGAGAAAAAGTTCTCGTCCCGGAAAACAAGCCGTACCTGCTCCCTTAAACAAAACTCGTTTAACAAAAATACCTAGAAATTCAAGTATTTCAATAGATTTGCGAGAGCCCTTCAAACGCCATTCAGTGAGCCTTTCCGAGTCGTAAATGAAGTCATCAAGATCATCAGAAGTACAATTCAAAATTATTAATGAAGGATATTGCTAGAAACATCTGGCGTCTTAAGTTTTGCAGGTTTGAAAGAGCTGCCCAATCCTGTCCAATTTTTCCATGTCCCTTCCATATGATTTTCTAATTGTCACGGACAGCTCCCGTCTAACCAGTGCTTCGTTTCTGCCATCTGTCTTGCTCCAAATTCTAGACACATTCTTTCAAAAAGATTAATTGGAAGATGTTTGCAGTTCAATGGACTTTGCACTATGACACCCAGCCGTAGAAAGTGCAAGTTTGACATCACCAGAATGAATGATCGAGAACCTGCACAGCAAACTTTCAAAAGCATTTCAACCTTAGTTGTTTCTGACTTTCAACTGAATTTAGCCAATTTTCCTTTTTCACGTACAAAGTATGCACGAATTACCTTGACCGACTGATTAAAAAATGCTAGCTATCAGCGCCTTCCAATTTTTAAATTAGCCAACGAACCCTATGCTCCAGCAGATTGAGAATGGGCCCTTATGGGTTCTAACCTGTAGCTTGCATACTGGACAACTTTCAACTTTCAAAGACGGAGGTGTAACCACCTTGTTGCCATGAATTTAGATCAGGTTCTATGATGAAAACTATGACCACGTGTTGAACAAATCACTGGTCCTGGGCTAACACGCAGTACGTAGAATTTTTACTTATTTTTATTCATTCGTACACCACCGAAGGTGCGCCAACAAAACACTAAGAGCACCGCATGAATAGTCCATAATTTTGCAGGTAATAGCCATGCAATCAAATCAACAGAGCAAATAACTTTCTTTCTGAAGTTGTCCACATGACCTGCTAGATTTCGCTATAGAAACATTTGAAGACGATGTGGAAATGGGCTGGCTCCATACTCGACGTGGAGTCTAGCACCCTGCTTCGCTGTCGCAAGGGACTCCAATTCCTATCCCTTTGGTTTTAGCCCAGACAAGACACGCTGGGTCCTCCTAAGGACAGAAATCTCAACAATCAGTTACGTTTTCAGTATTACCTATAGTAAGGGCTCGGCATGGTGGGATAGAGCTCGGATAGGATGGAACTCGGCATTCGAACGCGCTTTCGAGCCGATAACAACGCATCCATCTCGTTACTCATCTGCTCACCGCAAACTGTTTGACCCGACTCGTCTGTGATTGTCACCTGGAAGGGATAACTGTTTGATTCTGAAGCTTCTGCCAGTAAGCCGGGGATTACCTGAACACAGTTGTCATTGGCAGGTAAAGCCTTCTTTGGCGGAGAATCTCGCAGATTGCTCTTTCCATTTCTTGCTTTTGTGTGATTTACAAGATCGATTAGCTGAGGTATGGATCCGATCACTACTGGACACGATACTGTTAGCGTTTGGTCAATCTGAAACCGTAATTCTGTACAGTAATGGGGACAAAAAAGAAAGTGTTAGATGGAATAAGAAAAACCATTGCTTGTCACCAATAAAAAAACAATTTCTATAGCTAGAGAATGTTTTTTCTGAGCTTAACAAGGTTTGCAGAAAAGAAACAGCAATGATTTCACAAAAAAGACCAGCAGCCACCAGGATCAACGGAATTTCCATGATTGAGCTATGTAATTTGACTCACCTCTAGGTCCAAACTATATGTTACAGAGAGTATCTTGCATTTGCCTAACCGAGGAGGTAGCGATGGCACAACAATCTCTACCGTCACCCATTCTGAGGTCGTGTTCGAGAGAATCTGAAAAAGTGTAACGGAAAATTATCGTGCACGCAACGGTCATCCAATTTATGTGAATTTCGATTCTTCTGGAAGTTTGAAAATGAATATGAATATAAGTTTGAATAAGGATACAACTAACCAAGTTACATTTTTTTCGTCACAGGTTTTTTTTTTCAGAAATCCGTGAAAGGGGTTGCACAAGGTGGCAGATTTCAAACCCCCCCCCCCATGCCAGATGTTCACACAAAAGTTCTTTCTACCAGTTTTCCATGGTCGCGCAAACAACAGTTTTATTGCGGCTATTTCGAATCTTGAAAAGTCGTTACTTGGTGGAAGAAGTGCAGATAATAGACCATAAACTGCAGATACAGTAGACAAAATAGGACGGACTACGAATATAAGTGGAGATTGTTTTGAAGAAACAAACTCACCTCTGGTTGATCAATTTTTAGAATAACCCGTGTTGTCGTCCTCACTTGTTCGTGACCGGCGAATGTTTTTGCTCTGGAATAGGAGGAGACCACCTGTTTTGTAAAATCCAAGGAGTACAGAAAATGCACAAGAACTCACTTGTACACAGCGTTTTGTATGAATTTCAAACAAACTGGCTTTGCCCGAGTACTATTGTTGCTTATACTGAAAATAAGGATGTTGGAGCTGAACTGTAAAGAAATTGTGCACGAGCGGCTAAATTTAGCCTTGCCCAACATGATTAAGGGTAGCCTCCGAAATTTGTTTGCCCAAAAAAATTCACAACGCTTGATCAAGCCAGAACTATAACTAAATTCGAATTAACAATTCGGGAACTTGATTGGATTCAAATGGACCAAGCAAGGCGGAAATGACATTTGCCCAAATTTTCCAGGCAGAAGCCAAATTTTCTCAAATTCCACATGAAAATTACAATGCATAGATTCAACTCACCTATATGATGCACTCATTTTCTCCCCTGGAGTGAAACCTGACTTGTCCAACTTCAACTCTCCCGTGATGGTGCCGGTAGATCGACAGCACCATGCCACAGTGTGATTGGACTCGCTTGACGAGACTGGCTCGTTCAACTGAACAAGGATGATGTACGAAGCAGATTCGGAAGAAAGAGATTGACACAAGAATTGAGTTAGATTGGGTGTTATTCAACTTAAATCTCGATAAAATCCCTGTGGAAAAGTTGGGGCCACATGTGTCATTAGGATAACCCAGGGTAAACGTATCAACACACCGCAAATTTACTCACCGTTGGCATGAGCGCCAACATGTTCAACCTGGGTAATCACAACAACGCATCCAGGCATTGAAGTCTGGACGATATTTCCAGGAAGACTTATTGCTTTTTGTTACTTTTTTTTCATTCTAGGAGAAGCATTGAATTGCTTTAATGGAGTGATGTTTGCTCAGCTGGATAATTTAAGCGCACTCACTGAACTGGGATCTATTTCTACCCAAAAGCTAGTTTAAAAAACCAAAGCGGGTAAGAATGTGATGATTTCTGTACGTTCTGTGCCAACATCAGGAGAAAGTCTTTTCCGCATCATGACACCCCGTGTAGGAACAAAAAGACAGTGTTAGCAGTATTGTGTACTGGTATTACCATTCAGTCACTTCAAGGTTACTCTCTTAAACTCACTCGTGCATCCGAGTTGATATCCTCGATACCTATCACAGTAAATGCCTTCCGTGTGACGATGTCAAAGTCCCATGGACGTTCGCAAATTGCCTGAACAACATCTTATTCTGATCCGATTCTCTCATCCAGATAAAGCAAACAAATAAATAATGGCAGGCAATGCTGAAATACAATAATTCCATACTTTTATAAAATATTTTTAAGAATTTGAAATCAAGGGAAACGATCAAAACATAAAAGTGAGATCATCAATTATGCAATACCACGGCTTCTAGCTCAGGTGCCGTACCATTTAGTAGGTCGGTCGAAAGTTCTGCGCCAAATTTTACAATCAATTTTTTTCTCAAACAAACATACAACAAAACTATCGTTCATAGATGGAACCAGATCTGCCAATTTTGTAATTGAGAAATAATACAGCATTATACCATATTCTATGTATTGCCAAAGAATTTCAATTAAAGACCAAGATATTCTGGAACGAGGAATGAATGTTGGTGGTGCAACACCTTTGGACCAATTTAACATCTTTTCAATTTAACAACAACAGTTCACATCATTTTATTGATCTCCTATTCATACATGATCATCACCTATTGATCAATGAATTTTGCGATCCTCAAACAATTGTGGATCATCTAAAATGGTCTATTTTTCGGAGGCACTACTCCATAATTCTGGAGTCCCCGGAGTGCTCCATTCTATGGGAAAATGGGGCGGAGCCGCTGTTATTTGATTGGTCTCTTTTCTCGCCCTTCGCTATGAAATCATCATATCATCAAGTTTAAAATTATGAACACGCTATAGTTACGCGCTAATTCTGTACTGGTGACTGTGAATGGCTCTAAAAAACCCAGTTGTGCAATATTGACACTCCTCCGTTTATCAATACCGATGAAATATACCCTGAAAAATGAGACTGCTGGTTTCAAAATCTTAGAAGCCGTATAAAATATAGAAACTACTGCAGCCGAAGGTGTTAGCGAAGATGGCGATGTTTACTGCGAGAATGCTTCCTTCTCAGACGTGAACCTTCTGCCAATATTATTGTCCCTTAGAAGCAGGATTCGATGGATTTGAACAGGGCCAAGCGATCATTCGAGGGATTAAATCGCGCATCAAAACAACTGCAACCTCATCAAAGCCGTTGTGACAGCTGTTACCTGCCACGGACCACATACACATATAAACAATGGTATCTCTGGTGATAGACCAAGGATGTGTGTCTAGCAGAAGACCCTCAGAGTCATGCATGCTGAAGCTTACGAAACTCCTAAGTCAACCAATAAAATCTACTCCAAAATCTCCGGAGAATCCTTCAATACAGAATCCATATATTCCTGCTAAAGAAAGAGAATGATTTGGTGAAGTTGCGAAAATAATGCAGTAAACGGCAAAATTACGCAGCTTATTCGGCACATTTACAAAATGACACTATTTATTTATTTTTCTTCACAGCTATACGGCTAGATACTGGTTTGTTTACAAATGTATTTGTTTCTAGATTCGAAACTTTTTGAGGAACTGTTCTCGTTGCTAAATGGAAAAAGGTGCCCAGTTTCTCTAACAATCGCCGACCCGCGGTAATGATAAAGGTTTCGGGGAGGTTTGTAATGATCCCACTATATAGCGGTGAACTACCTTATTATTCCAGTTCCCCACTAGTAAGTTCCCCGCTTGAAGAGTATATATGAGAAAAATCTGTGTTTTTTTATAAAGAGCGAAAAAACAACAATAATGTGAAGGAGGAGATCTCACCCTGCATGTGTATCGGATATGTCCAAACTCGCCCTCGAACGAGGTTGGCAGCGACTTCGGCAACGTGTACGAGAACGGCACTTCGTGGACTCCGGCCGGCAGCACCCGTTCCTGTTGGATGGATAGTTTTTTGCTGCTATTGTGCTGCTTTGCTTGTTTCACCGGAAATGTGCGCGCATACAGCTCAAAATCGCATTGCTCAGGTCAAAATATGGGTGAGTACGAAGCCGTTCTGAATAGCTACCAGCATGAGCAAAGACGTGTTCACGCATCTAGAGGCTTGGGTGGCCTAAGAATAAGATATGTAGCTATAAAGACATTCGAAAGAATTAGTGAAAGAGATCCTTCCTAAGTAAGTGGTGTGCATGCTTTTTGTCTACTTCAGGCAGTTAACTACATTTTTTTTCTGCAACGACGAATGAAACCTTTTCTCGACCATTTTTCGTCACGGAAAACTTGTGAGTGTAGGCGGTGTTGAACTGCTCCAGGAAGTAGGGCTCAGAGTGCGAGCAGTGTTTCCGTGACTTTCCTGAAAAATATGGAGTGCAGCGAGAGCTTTGGCGCCTTTGCACATATTCTAAGGAGTTCCAACGGCAGTTGCGAATTCTTAGGGGAAAAGAAACCGTTGCACAGTTGAAGCCATTGTTCTGACGGAGTTCCAATAGCAGAATTTAAAAATTTGCTAGGGTAGAGCAGTTTATAGGAAAAAGGATGTGATACCACGGAAATACAGGAGGAGAGAATGAGGGATTCTTTCAGAAGGAGGTTGAAATGATCAGCTGTAGTACTCCTAGTTAAAGCAACACTGAATTTCCTTTATAGACCACACGCATTATTGAGATAACCCCGGATATACAATACCAATTCCAATTTTACCCATTTTTCAACGGGTACTCCCTTCGATAATCTCAATAATTCCTCCAGTGGAGGGACTCATGAAAGTTCCAGGGAAGATTCTCAGCCACCATCTCCTCCAGAATGGACGAGCTTGTCGAGCAAAAAGCAAAAATCAGTGGAACTCGCTCTACCTAGCATAGATTATCATAGTTTTCTGGGACGAATCTCTCGAACACGGTATAATCATTTGTAATAGGAAAACACGTCCATTTCAGAATTGCGGATGGCTGGCAATCTTCCCAGAAAAACTCATAAATTTCACCACAGGCCAATATGTATGTACTTAGCATGTAAAGGCTTTCTATGCAGCAGCTGTCCTCAATTTTCCACTTTTCAGAACCAGCGAACTCGTACATGGAAGGCCTCGAATAGCTAGAGCAATATCCTTGTCTTTTTTATGCCAGCTTCGTAAATCTCCATCGGGCTAGGGCATCTGACAGCTGCCTATTTCAAAGGATCCCGCTTTCCTTTTTTCGCGGAAGCCTGATACACGCCACACAGGCTCTAGTTTCCTGCGATTAATTTTCTCAATTTTTGCTCCAGCTCTGGAAGCTTTGAGAACGAGTACTAGTTGTCTACGTTCATGGAAAACAGTTTCTCTGAGAGCTCTGGAATTTCTGAGAACTTGCTCTCAAAGTCTTGGGTTTAAACTCTCATAAAACAGTAAAGAAAAAACTTCATTTCCGCCCGGAAAACTTCGTCGAGCTCTAGCTTCCCGTGACCAGTTTTCGCACTGTTTGTTCCCACTTGGAATCAACTTAAAACTTGTTAGTCTAATGTTGAGAAAGGGATGGTTGCTTTTGTGTAAAATTATGACTGAAGAGGGTTCAGTACTTATCAGTACACGAGACCTCTCATGATACTAAAATAAGGATTGAGGATGTGGAGGGCAAACTCCCGATACAATCCTTGGCGATGATGCCGAACTTTCGAAAGTATCTGCTTCTAAGTATCTTGGATCCAGTATCTCATTTGACGGCAGCACTCTAGTCGAAGCCGAGTATCGAGCAAACGCTGCATAGAATAAGTATGTAGAGGCAGGTGATCGGAGTTATGTGTGATAGGAGGATCCCACTGAAGTTGAAATCACACTGTGGTACGACGCGTGGCATTTTATGAAACGGAATGTTGGCCGACCATCTTGAAGTACGAACAGACCCTCCATGCAATGGAAATGCGAATGCTCCACTGGACCCAGGGGCTTGCGCGTCTTGAAAGAGCTCGAAACGACGATGTGCGCGCGGTGGTCGGAGTAGCTCCAATCGTGGTAAAGATGCATGAGGCTCGGTTACGTTGGTACGGTCACGTATTGAGAAGTGACGACAATTCAGTCGCCAAATCAGCTATGAATATCACCGTGGACGGACGCAGACCGAGAGGAATATCGAAAACTCGATCACTGGATAGGATAGAGGAAGATATGCGTTTACTGAAGCTCATAGACAAAGAGGCTTTCAATCGAGAAAAATGGTGCGTCCACACGATAAACGCCGACTCCTGCTCTTGGGAACATGGCTAGGAAGAAGAAGAAGAGCAAAGATTGAGGATACATACATATTATGGAAATGTCTACCTATTTCTTTTACGTTTAGTATTCGTTTCGTACACTACTATTGCATGGATTCCCAACTAAAAACTAAATTTCCTAAAAACTAGTTGAGTTCGTGTACGTACTATTAGTATAGAGTTCTAGCTGATCCAAATGTGACAAATGAGGAAAAAGCGCTCTGTATCGTTGAGCGTATCTAACCTGAGTGCTTTGTCCAGTACGTCCGTGCTCGGCCTTTCAACTCCAGTAATATTTCGTTGACCTTCTTCGGCTCTTTCACTTCGATCACCACCTGGAATTCTCACTCACATGCTTAGGCACGTATCTCGTACGAAAATGGAAACAAATGAACATTCAATTTCTAGTAAAACAAAAATTCGAATTTTTGAGAAAAGGCGAACCCTATAGCACTTGCTATGCTCCTTCAGACGTTGAATTACCCAAGTTTAAGGGATCGACGTTGAATTACCCAAGTTTAAGGGATCGAAAATAATTCCACAAGGAAGATCAGAATCTGCTCTACATTGTCAGCGATCCCCGCCCAAATCCAGGGTCTTCATAACAGTGCGATGCTACCCCTAGCTAAAGAGCCCAGCAATTGGCCAATCACGATGCTTTCGGCTAGCCAGTTATAAGTAGCCTTTTCATCGCCGTGCAAATGATCTGTTTCCCAAGGAATTTCTGTATTAATTCTATTATTCCATATTCTGCCGTCATTCTCCTTCTGTTCTCATCCATGTCCCCTCCTGGAAGAGCTATAATTCTAAGCAAGAGTGAGTTTTTCAGAATTTTCTGTTTTTTTATGTGTTAGGTTAAGCTTAGGAGTTCACCTCCTTACAGGAAGTCTACAGAAAGTCTTTACAAAGAAATATTACGAAAGAGAAGCTTTCTGTTGTTGAGTTTTCTTTTTTTACGTTTGTTTTTTTTTCTTCTCAATTTTTCAAGATGTTCGGTTTATGGATTCTAATAATTGGATCTTGTTCGAAGTCAAATTCGAAAGCACAAAAGGATTAATTCCCCTCGAACAATTAAAAGAAGATAAAAGGAACGCAGGAAACAAAAACAGAATTATCGCCAACGCACATGTGACGGCTATAATGATGTTTTGCAAGCGATCATAGCAATTGCAATCCTCCCTAGTAGGAATTGAACTAAGGAATCCGGGAAGCTGGCTTGGAAGAGGCACTCACCTTTCCAGAAATCTCCTGCCCAGCAAAATAGGCTTCTTCTGGATTATTCAGTACTATGTCGAATCGATCGAGTTTTCCCATTATAGGAGTGCGTCCTCGTGTGGAGCTATGAGCGACACATGGACTTTTGGCGAGAATATGTACGCTTCGTGAAGTATCGCTGTTTTCTGGAAGATGACAAGGTCTTTGGGATAAAAGATATGTGGAGAGAAGTATAAACGAGTATAAACGCGGGATGAGCGGAAAGAAGTTGTTTGTAAAGAAGAAGAGTGAGGATATAAGGCGGAACCCAAGGTGCGCGTGATGCATGGAGAGCTGAATGCATTGGTCGGCTGGCGACAAACACCTTAGAAATGCGCATGGTTCCATCATTAATGAGTTCCATCATAGATTGTATAGGTTGCGAGGCATGTGATGAGATGCGTCTGCGCCTCCGTCCCTCCCACCCATTTGTGCGAATAAATTCGCAATAAAAACTAATTCATCGTGGATTGAACATAAGAAGATCCAGGGAAATCAACATGACAGGAAATAAGCACAATTGAATTCTGGAACAATGAAACTCTAAGGAAGAGAACTTATTCGGAAGTCTCGCGATAATCAGATGCAGACGAGATGCTATCCATATGAAAGTCTGGATTCCCTACAAAGATTTTACTGACGATGAGAAAGAGCAAAGAGAGCAATGGTAGTTTGCAGGATAAAAGATCCGACAGCGAACATATCCTGAGGAAACTCACATTCAGGGAGCGGTGAAGCATGAAGTAATTGTGAAAGATATCGACGAAACACTTGTCGAGAGGAAGCTGATGGAAAAAGCTGCGAAAAATCCAGGCTCAGCGCTTGAGTTGCAACTCCTGCTGCAGCAAAACTAATGAAATGAAAACTCGGATGTGAAGAATTGGACTCTTATAATTTCTCAGGACCGGAATGCTTTTACTACTAGGGATAGACTAAGACGCGTAAAAGAAAGATTTTCCATCGTCCTAGAGGAGGTGGGGGGGGGGGGGG
>JARK01001347.1:1862180-1890801 GCA_000688135.1 Ancylostoma ceylanicum | reverse complement strand
GGGGGGGGGGGGGGGGCGAAATAACTATCCTCTTAAATCTAAGACATCATCTCATCCAAGCCATAGCCATGAGTCTCTTTGAAGGTGAAAACTGATCACTTCTTGTTCGGGAATATTCACCAACACCAAAATTTTAATTCTTGACATCTACGTACTTCACCTTGTTATCTACTGTTAACCTATAAATGACACAGAAGCCAAATTCTAGCCATTCAGAAACCCCGCATATTCAAAAATTCAGAACTTTCTAACTCGACCTTGATGTGCTGAGTACCAACAGTGCATTATCGGGACATAATAAGCTAATCTTCTACGTAGAGTGAAGTAAAAGGAAGGCTAAGGCTACTAGGGTACGTATTTATGGAGGGACATGAAAGTAGCCGGGTTATTTATAAGACCTTTATTATTTTATTGCACAACTATTTTTTGCACATCATTCACAATGAGTAAACTCTATTTCCTTATGAAGCACTCTTTATCCTATTCAATGCACCTGTCTAGACATTCTTACTAATGCACGGATCACTTTTTAGACACCTCGAAATTGAAGCGTTTCAGTGGTTTTGCCATTTTTAGTTCACAGTCCTCAACCAGGTAAACTGTTCTTGAACCAGGGCCGATATTTCAGCGAGAGTTACACTAATCTGGGCTACACTATGTATTTATGCTGGAAACGGCATGATGCAGAGCCATGCTGTTCCTGTAGTGGGAATTACGAACGTTCCTAGGAAGGTTCTGGGTTTCCCGCTCATTTGGAGTGGACGAGTTTGTCAGGCAAAATGTCACATCTCCTGCTGTGTCAGCTATTATTTATACATAGCTGTTCACCGCAAGGCAACATTCGGACAAAGCACATCCATTTGAGCCTGGAAAACTCGTCCATTCTATTTAGATGCGAAGGGCAGACCATGACATTCCTGGGATGTTTATGAACCTCACTACCGGTTCCAAACTGAACGCAGTACGGGAACTCAGAAACCTCTGGGCACCGGTGCCGACCCAAACAGGCACATGTGTCTGTACCGCTGATAATGATGGAACAGCTCACGGCGACATTAGACATCCTTGATCGGCGCCAGTTCACTCTGCAAAAGGAGCGCAGAATGATCCATGTGAGGATTTATCGTGCGCGGTGTGGTCGCTCATGCGTCGACACTACCGTCGCAATGTTGAGCTGTGCCGGCCTAGGTTCTCCACTGCCGCCGAGGTTGGTTTCATCTTTAGCACCAGTCCCACCTGGTTGCTCACCAAAAGTTCCTGAATAGGGGCTCCTTCAGGATGAAGAAACCTTGGTAACTGTACAGCCCAAATCTGGGGCGTTTCTTTCGCGACTAATAGCACAAATTCAATTCAGAACAGCGAAATGAAAATTTTGGATACTTGTTCGCTCCCCGATCTCAACCAGGTATGAATTGCGCGGTTCCTTTTTCGTATCCTATGTACTTTCTACTGACTCAAGTCTTCCAGCATCCTTAAAATGTGCAAACTACGACAGCAACCATTGTGGCCTCGTTTGTACCATTCAGCGCCATAGACAGCGAATAAAAAAACCTTGATGAAACAGCGAAATTCAAAAAAAAAACAGCCAAACGTAAAGTAAAACCGGACAATATTAAGGAGAAGCAATGTTTAAAGGCAGCCCCCACGGAAATCCTCACTTTCGAGGTGAGTCGTTCCCCGGGTGGTCGGCTGCCAGACAATCACAATGGTAACTTGAACACAGAAAAAAACGGCCTCTCTGTGGAGATACTGCCGTGGACACAGAGCCGAGCGTGGCCATTTTGGTGTCCGCCATGCCAGTTAACGCTATTGATTTGGCTTGCTACGAGTTGTCTGGCCTAATGTATCATGTTGTATAAGGAATACTGTACAGTGTAGGGTATGGAATGCGCACCATCCACAAGAATTCATGACGATACGCGCGTATACCCTCAGCGGAAAACTCGTCCGCGCTGTGGACGCATGAGAAGCAGCGCTTTCATTTCTCGTCTTCCGTCGTGTTTCACGCTGTTTCATCACTGTCTATGAGTTCATCGTCCTGAAAACCTTGAAATTCAGCGAAATCTCCAGCACAAAAATTTCCGTGGGTGCTGCCTTTAAGAAAATTGTTGAGACCTTCGTAAGGACAGTTTCAGACGTGTTGTTGTGATACTGATCGTGAGATTGAATAGAGGGAGTGTTACAACATCATTAGCTTGCCCCTGACCAGGGATCGCTCTTCAGAACCAATCTAGGCATGCATTTGTTTGTGTGCATAGTTAGTAATCAGCGGTTGGTTACCTTTGTGTAACAAATGGTTGAGTATAGGGCAATGTGTAACAAATGGTTGAGTATAGGGCAATTTATACTGGATGCGTGCGACTGACGCGCATGCGTACATATGATGAAGAACAAGGGCCAGTCGCTTCGCAATCGCAGCTCAATCGCACGCGTTCACGGCTTCGCGACGGCCGCCCGTTCTTTTCATTGCGAATTTCATGCCGCGTTGATGCGTTGACCGGTCTTCACAGAAAATCTTCCGCCAATGGATGCGTGCGTCTGGATGTCGCACGCAGGTCGGATCTAGTATAAATTGCCCTTATTTGGTCCAGCAGCTAGAAATACGATTGAAAATCAGGTCTAGAGTTTTGTTTATGCACTTATGTACGTATGAGTGCGAAGAAGTTGGGCGGAAATCACTTGCTTACTTGAATTGAGATTGAGCTTATATTCTGGCCTTGAGTCATTGAGATTACCCGGGGTAAACCTGCTGACGTTAGCGTTAACGACGAGTAAATTTGTGTGGTGTAAACATATTTACATATTTTACATACATATAGGTAATCTCAATGATGCATGCGCATCCTGATAGGGTTCAGCCCAGTCGCATGGTTTTTCTGTCAAATCGACCATTCCAGGACAGTGAAAAGGGCAATACCTCGAAAAGTAAATCAGAATAGAGCTATTACCGGCAACAAAATTCAAAAGAAGCTTTCGGGAATCATTTTCAAAAAAAAATCATTTCAATGAGGCAAGGAATGAGGACAAATCGATGACTCATCTAAGATGCTGACAAAGCCTTAAAAGAGCCTTAAGTATTATAGTTGAGCCCACATCTGGGATCGGATAAAAACAGAATAATTAAACTAATTCAATGAATAATAGAATCGATTCTGAGACTTGAATACTCAAGAATGAGAATGTCTTGAAGCAATTTTGTTATCCATCCGAGCCGTTTTGCCTTTTTTTTTTGGTCGAACACTCAATATTCCGCTTCATTTGAAATGGGTTGGTCCGAAAGTCTCGTACAAAATTCTACTTTTTTCTAACAATAAGAACATTACACTTAATGGATGGAGCTTGGTCCGCCAATTTTTATAGTTGAGAGGCAAAGGAACATTCTACCTCATTCTATAGCCGAAGAATTTCCATTCTAGGCAAAGAACTTCTGAACCCAAAATATGATGGTGCACGACTTTCGAGCCAACTTGTAGAATAATCAACTTCGGGTGTATTTTACATAGCATTTGGCCGTGATTATGACTGGCACAACAAAAGCAACTCTTACAACTCTTACAGGTTGCGATTCCATGAAAAGCTGATTATCCAAGGAATCCCTGCGAATTTCGCGGATGAAATGTATCATTTGTTCGGACGATCGAAGGCAACATGTCAGGAACACTCGCGCAGGAACTACAAGTCAATCCAGAGAAAAAAATCAAAGCCAGCTTAACAAGATGAACTCACTAAATCCATAGTTTTTAGGTCAGATAATAGAGGAGGTGGGTAAATAACGGGGTAAATAGAGGAATGATCAATGAACTGTAAACTGACATTTGTTTTTGTAATGGATTACTCGAAAATTGGGCGTTTTGGACGTACTCATCCAGAATAATGGTAGACATTTCTCTCGCAGCGCATGAAACTCGACGCATAAATCTGCTCGCCTCTCATGTTCAGCTTTAGACAGAGGATTTTTTGAGGCAAACAGCTGACATAGCATTTTATCCCAGCAACAACACTAAACAACATCTTAGTGTTGATTTACGACACCATTGAGAGCATAAAGCAGAATTTTACTAAGATATCGAGCAGGGTTTTCCTCACAAAGGCTTGAAAAAGAATGCGTAGAAAGAGCAAAAAATCAAGAAATGATTTGGCCTTTAATATGGAAAAGATAAAAAGTAACTACTAAGTACTGAGTTTCTCTTATTGCCAAGTACATACCGTAGGCTCCAATGCTTACATTCACGTTTAAGATGAGAATATGCCGGCTTCACATTTGTCACAAGGCTTCGGATAATGTAGACTCCCACCAAAAAAGTGGATTTCCGTTATTTCACGCACTAATCCATCAGACAACATGGGATTTCTTCTTGCTGCACAAATCGCACACATGTAAAGCCTTCTGAGAGGATTAAGCTTAACATTCATTGGTGCTTTCTACGTCCAGTAAGAACTAGTAGTAAGCGAGCGTGTGATGGGAAAAATGCACAGTAATGTGAGAGCTGCAGAAATTCAGGGAAATCTCCAGATTTCCTACATGCCGTGCTTCTTTTCCTCTCGTTCTATTTATGGAAATTTGACAGAACAGAGTATTTACACAGCTCAGCTCGCCGATAAATTTGTCTTTATAGATTTGTCCAGTGTCATCGACAGATCATTGCAAACGGAGCGAAAAATATAGCAAAAACAGAATAAGTTATCCTACAAAATAAGAGGGGGGGGGGGTGGGTGGGGTCCCATAACAAAATGCCGCAGCTGTACGCAATTTGACGATGAAAGACTTTGCAGTGGGATTACCCGGATTACCCTGAGTAGACGCGTTGACTTCTATGCTAGCGATGTGTGGTGTTCGCCCGCCAACCCTGGGTAATCTGATGCATGCGGCACCAGATATGTAGGTGGAGGGTGGAAGGAGATCTTGTCAGAAAGGTGGTTTGTCCGAGCCAGTGCAGAACTTAAAAATTGTCTCCTCTCTAATTCGTTTGTAAGTTCAGATGATTAAAATAATTAATAGGAATAGAAAATTGAAAATGAAAATTTCTCTCGTAATGCCAAAGAAGGTGGGAGCATAGTCTTTTCAATCCTGGCCTCCTTGATCGCAAGTGCCACTAAGTTCTCGACCAAAGCTCGCATATGTACATCGTTGAGATGGCATCACCCAGGGTAAGCGTATTACCACCAGACGAATGTACCCATCGTTAACATGGGTGCCGAGAAGTTTACCCGGAGTAATGTCAGTGATGCATCCAGGCCCAAATCTCTGGAATGAATTCAGAAGTGTACCAAGAACAGCCTCAAACTTGAAGTTTGGATGTACGTAGTTTGAACTTCGAAGCTTGCAAGAAAAAAAAAATAAAATGGCATTGAAAGAGCTGTTTTAGGAGACTCATGAAGATAAAAGTTCTCCGCACATTAAGGCAAGTCCCTCACTGCCGCTTACGCAACATACTTTAATTTGTACTCCTAAAGCAACTATTTTCTTCCATTTCCTCACTACATACGACTTCTTTTTTTTGGAAGAGTAGGCGCAAAAAGTGAGTGAAGTAAATACATATCTATACCAAGTGTTGCTAGGAAAACTCATGCAAAGAAGCAATTGGGAGTTTTTCTATGGGAAAGTTTTCCTTATTGTTTGGATAGATTCTGCAAACTTCCCAAACCATACAATTTTCACATACCACCCATACAAATACGAACATCCACTATTTTCCTTCTGCAACGCAATATCCGCAGGACACTACCCAGCTCTTTCGAAATAGAATAACTGCCGTTTTTGTTGAAGCTTAGATGCCCTTTCATAATGAGAATAATCAAATTTTATGGGAACGCAGAGCATATGAGGTTTCCAGGGATGCCGATGAGAAGCTGGAATGGTTCAGTAATCCGCCTATCGAGTCCTTTGTGCGTATAAAAACAGGAAGTAATAAAAAGTAATGAACTGCTAGCTCAACAGAGACCAAGGACAAGGAAGTGTAGCAGTGGAGTTGCGGGTGAAATGGCTAGTCAGAAAAAAAAACTAGAATCATTATTCACTGGAATTACTAACACTACAACAGTAAATACCTCTTTGTACTAGAATTCTTAATTTCACAAAAATTAGTAAATAAAAAATCCTAGAAATTTTACAAGATCAATCCATATACGGATTTGTATAAATTTATTTTCGATTCTTCAATTTTTTTGTTGTTTTTCTTTTCAAAATAGTCATTACTAGGTAGTTGAAAATTTTTTTTGCAATTGATGTTCTATTATTTTTTCCATCAGGTCCTTAAAGTGGCGAAGACCCAATTTTTCCCACGTATCCCCGCCAGTCACGGGTCCATCCCTATGAACCATGAAGAGGTACTGGAACTTCTGCCTCAGGACCGGGACACTGCGAATTTTTTTCAGCAAAATATAACAAAACAAGACTAAGGAAAAGCTGGAGGAAGATATTTGCAAGAAAGTGCCCCATGTCGGAAACCTCGCCGCAGAACAGCAGTAAAACCAACACCTCAGCGTCGGGAACGCGAGTTTCTGGTGCGAAAGCTCTGGCGCAGTGTCTGAGCAGGTGTTTCTACATCGGCACTTTCTTGGTAAAGCCCGCATAATGCTCGTCCAAGTTATGCATTCCGTGAAAATCCGCTGGATTCTAGGTAACTTCCTGATGAGCTTCGCCTAATTTGTGCAACGTCATCACAAACAACTTCTTCGGCTTGAATATCGGGCAAGTTCCAGGTAAATTTGATGAATTTTGATTAAATTCCGGAAGAATGAGGCTAATTATTCATTTATTGATTTATTTCAATACACTCAAGGGTGCTCCAAAAAAGATAAAAAACATAAATAGGACCAAAGAATACAAATCTGAAATCTGCATTGTCTTTTTATCTGACTATAATCCAACTTTTTATGGACTTTTATCTTCATAGGGATGCTCATGACATTATATTTCATTCATTTTCCGATTTAAAACGCATGTGTAAAGTTGGTGGAGTACATAGCCGTATATAATCCCAGAGATCGCAATATTATCAACTTCAAGATGTCCTCTTCATTCAGAGCGATACCCTCATACCCTAACGTATTAGTGGTCGTCTTCCCCCCGTAGAAACCATAAAGCAAAAATTTAGTTTTAGATTCAAGTGAAAAAACCGAATTTCATGATTTTTGGTTCCTTCGAAATCTTTATGCACTCTGCAAATGCAAACATAGCTGAGCGTCTGATACAAAAAAAGATATGCGGGTTCCCTATTCAGCTCTGCACGTTCAAGAGAAAACGAACTCTTTGTATGCGCCAAGCAAACCACATGCAGATTTTCAACTCGGAAAAGCGTTGGAAAACCTTCGATTTTTCCCTGAGTTTCCGAAGCGTCACGAGATTAAAACCTCATAAGCTCCTGGCGAATGTTATGCAAGTTCGAAATTTGAGAAGCAGTTAGGGGAAAGTAACTGAACGTATCAAGCAAGAAAACCTCCCATAATGCACTCCTTCCAAACTCACTTTTCCATTCGCGAAATTCTCCTGCGCTTTGTTTGCTGCATATTTTTGCTCCTAAACACGTTCTCCAAAATTTATTCATGGATTTTTTCAGGAAGTGGACCCGTCAACAGAAGGTTGGTTGGCTCAAGATTTCTGGGCTCATGACATCGAGCTGCCTAGGGCAGATGGCAGGTACATAACTGACGAACCTCACCACCTATTTTCCCAATAATTTCCCCGCACACATTTTATATCATGCTCTTGGGCTTCCGGATAGTTGAATATGCGACGCTTTCGTACCTCGCGAACTTTTCGAGAGTTCAGACACTTGCATAAACAATCGGATCCCATTCGATGTGGTAAGAACTCTCTCGTGATGTGTTATACGGAAAAAGGTGGCATAGTGTCGTTTGCTATCCGATACCGTCAAGAGATGCCGAGAAGTAAATTTAATGGGATCTACTTACAATTAGGCTAGGGGAAATTATGGGGTTGGAAGAATGAAGCTCCAGACACCAAATTTAGCTTGAGTCAAGAACGTTTCATAGCCCAAAGAGAAGTGTTGTTATTCAAGAAATATGAAACCATGGTCTTCAAACGGCTATTGAACGTCGTCCCTTGCGAATAATAGGACGTAGTAGCAAAGAGCCAAACATCGTCATCTAGTCGTGAATTCGAGACGATATGTCTGCTGATGATCACTCACCAGTAGGATGCAGGGGCGAGTGCAGCGTTGGCTGAACTCAGATGCATAAGTTCATGGTAGAACAGATCGTTTCCCTGCTGGGTGTCGTATCCATCATTACGCGCTGACGCACTCCTCACCCTCCTAGGGATCCGATGGTCATGCACCAATATCTCTAGAGATCACATGAGAACCAAAACCTCATTCTCAAATGATCGGCGTGACTCCCTAATGAGTATTCGAACGAACTTGGAAACGAACACCCAAATATGGATTATTTAATTCCACGGTCTGCCATCGTTTCACTGATCTATCTGTGACAGGATTCATGAACGTTGCGAACTGTCCTTTTCCGGAAAAGACTGGAAATCACAGCTGCCTGTGTACCGTTCCCTAGAGCTTAAATTTCCATGGGTGTCACGTGTCCGATAATCTAACAAGAGCTCGCTTTTCTTCAGCAGGAGTTCTCCCAGAAATAATCTTTTTTTAGCTAATAGAAATATCGGAAGAGAACTAACGCCTACATCTGAAGGCACCACATGGCAGGTTGCGTCTCCCCCCCCCCCAGATAATAGTTACATCCTGGTTTTATACAAGTGCAATCAGGAAACGTCTGTCATCTTCTCGAACATTCTCAGGCAAGTTTCCGGAAATTCCGGGGTTGGCTGGGAAGTTCCCAGTGAATTACTCGTGACAGATGACATAGCAGCCGACTCTGGGGTTACTCCCAGTATCGCCTGCGTAGTCGGGTATGGCCTTCAAGGAGAATCCCCAAGATGGTTAACTTCCTTCATGAGTACGTTTACCCAGGAGTAAAGGTGATCCACACATTCGTATGACCGCCTGTCGCTCGTTTTCAGGCATAAAATGAAAAAAAAAACGTAAAAAACGGAGACAATAAACAGTCAAAGGAAAGAAAAGTCGTAGACAGCAATAAAACAAGCAATGCCAAACTGTAAACAAAAAAATTTACAGAAATAAATGTGATTTGTTTCGCCTCTTACTTCAAACGAGTCACATTTGTTAGTCCCCCGAGGCTCACGTCAGGGTGTTTGGGCGTGAGAACTTCCAGTAAAATACCGTTGGTACATAGAGAATTTAGAAATGTCAAAAATAATGTGGTGTTCTCACGCACATATGCTCCCCGGACGTATAATAGGCGATGATTCGCATCTGTATTCCTTTAGCGCTTAAAGAAGCAGTATCTTCATCCACAACACATATGTACATATGGGACCGTAAAAGTCCGGAAATTTCAGCGCATAACAAAAGGGAAAAGGCGGACAAATGCAATTTCTTTTCGCAACAGTAGAAAAGAACAAAGTCAGGGAGCCAAGTAGGTCAATGTCCTGCCTCGCACAGGAGGGCGACTCTGGAAACTTCTTAGTGGAGGAGTTCGAACCTCTGGGTCGCACTTTAAAAAGTGAGATTCGTCCCAGGACTGGTAGCTTGTCTGACGAAGAGAGGCACAGTTCTGGGCTGGGATTCACGCAACTTTAACTACGCAATTCAACTATAGTTAGCGTGATTGGCTATTCTACAGACTATGCAATGTGAGGCGAAGCAGGACGCAAAAGTTGTTTTGCTTTGCGTGGGGCCGCATGCGTCACTGATATTACCCAGGGTAAGCGCGGCAACGCCACGAAGTTTTACCCATTGTTGGCACTGGCGTCAAGACGTTCACCCTGGACAATCTCAATGATGCATCTAGGCCCTGGGTATGTGTTAATGAATCCTAGCCCTGCCGAGCAAAACAAAATGACAGTTGGGGTTTTTCAATACCTTATACAGAATTACTAACTTGGAAATGTTCGGAAAACTTTCAGCTCAAGACGGGTGCAAGGAAAATTTCAAGAAATGTAAGGATCACGGTTCAAAAGAAATTATTTCTAGATAAAATGTCGAGCGAGAATAAGTAACAATACCATCTAAACACCGCTGGAAGTCGTTACCTGGGTGGTCATTTGTTGCCGTCGAGGTACGAAAGAAATATTGACTGCTTCTTAGTAATGTTTGCTCCTGGAACAGCTGATATATGTACAACTTGCGAATTCCAGGAAACGCCAATTGCCAAATTCATTTGTACGTATCACGTCAACGACGCACGTATAGTCGAGTAGCTTAGAGAGTGCGTCCGTGACTTTGTCTGCATTTACGGCTGCGATGCCTGCTGATCAGCTGATTCGACCAACGGGGAGGCGTCGTAGGGTGCGTCCAGGAGGATTTCACTACAATGGGCGATTCGTGTGCTGCTGGCGCGCTTACCTTGGGTAACCTGATGCATACGGCCCCAGCAAACGTAGACCAACTAGTTCAAGAGAAAAGCAATAAGAAGGGAGAAGATGTTACCATGGACAGTCGGAACATAGGTCTGGTGGCACATCTGCTGTGAATCAGCTCCAAAGTATTGTTTTACCCCGGAAACATGCCGAAAAAGACTCATATTTCAGTGCAGAACGAGAAAAGACAGCTGTTTCCACTGTTCTTCCTATAACGAATGATGCATTCACATGGGGGAGGCTGGCAATCGAATTCTTCTGCAATTCAATTTATTGCGAGCATTGCGAATCTAGCAGGTGCTTATATTCACATCCATGCATCATGTCCTTATCCACCCAGAACCCAAAGTATAGGTTGTCAGCCAACCGGCAAGTCCGACTTGGCATCAAAAAACAGCTCGTTTTCGCTTCCTTTGATCCCAACAACTTGCCGACAAGGAAGGGCCAAAACAAGTTGTCGACTACCTTCTTAACCCTGTCTCCCAAAAGTGGTAGAGCTTCCCGGATAAACACGAGAACCTAGTCGATGGTATGAAGTAGTGATACTGGCTGCAAATTCTGTAAAAATCATCCAACTTAATCGTCCACCTCAATTAGAAAAAACATTGCGATTCGTCCGGGAAGATTCGTGAACATCATCACATGAGGACGAAGACTTTCCCATTTGGTCTCATAGGATCAAAGAAGCGGGGAAGGTACTTGTTACATGCATAAAGAACAGTAGCAGTGGGAGAGTCATGTGAAAGGCAAGTATATACCCCATAAAGCCCCTCAATGCATAAATAAGTTCCAGAGGACAGCACCTCATGATGGGTCGGTACGAAAATGGTAGTTTTCAGGACTTGTCTTGCATCGAGGACGATGCATGGGCAGGGTGAAGCACGAGTGCGATGTTTCATATCACCCCTACGTATTAGGAGGGGAGAGAGGAAAAAGCGAAGGGGGGGGGGGGACGTACGAGAACGGGGCGGAGCCCCGGCGATAAATTATTGCTACTGTTACTTGTGTAAAATTTTGAAGGTCATCATACACTTTTTTACCATCTAAGATATCCAGAATCGTCTTGCATGAGTTTNGAAAAAGGGAAGGGGGGGGGGGGTACGTACGAGAACGGGGCGGAGCCCCGGCGATAAATTATTGCTACTGTTACTTGTGTAAAATTTTGAAGGTCATCATACACTTTTTTACCATCTAAGATATCCAGAATCGTCTTGCATGAGTTTGGAGTCAAACTCGGCCACCATCACTCAGCGTCACCTTGACTGGTGCTCTTCTGTATGATCTTTGAATATACGATGTTTTTTGCACTTTCGGCTTCATTGTGAGCCTTTGTATTGATCTCCATGGTCCAATGAAATTATAGCAGCAGAGATTTGGACGAGTTATACTCTTACAATACAGCCGCGGCGCACACTCACGTCTTGGCCCGCTCCTCCACCTATGGATTTTATGGGCTGTAGCATCGGCGCGCATGAGGACGCCTTAAATTTCACTATTTGAACCAGCTAAACTCCTCATGCAACTATTCATTAAAAGGCCATAACGGTTTTTATTAAATTTTTGCATGAACACTGCCTTTGGCTACAGCTGGAACTACCATGAAGTCCCATCGCCTCTTCATTCTACCAGAAAGGACTCCCAGAGAAAACGTGATTGTTTTTTATTTAAAAAAATAGAGACCCATTTTACTAATGGGTATCGGTGGTATCTATTTCTGACCTATTCGTGCGTGCGATTTACGCCAGAGCATGCATCGTTGAAGTTATTCAGGATAAACGTGCTAACACCCTCAAATTTACCCAACTTTGGCATAGGCGTCAACACGTTTATTTTGGGTAATCTCATTGATGCATCGACACCCAGGTGATAGCAAAAGGGAGGTACGCACTTGGGGACGTCAGCTCGCACCTCGCGCTTCACCATGCGTATGGGGCAGCAAAGTGTGTATCCGTAGAAGCTCAATATTCATGTATTTTTCAAAAATATTTCGTAGATCATAATGATTTTAGCGAGTGAGGTTTAAGATATTGATGAAGCTGAATGGAATAGCCAGAGTTCAGTATTTCATTATAGCTAGAAAACTCGGATTAGTGAGAAGCTCGGCGATAAACTTGTAGCCAGACAAGTCATTAGCCAAGCTGTCATCCATCATTCCTCAGCTATGACGCTACGAATAGATCTTGAGCGAGGAGAGAGGCGAAGACACCAAATGTTGGACAACAATCGAGCAGAAAGACGGGAGTAACGCAAACAACAAGAGGATAATGGTGGGGACCAGAAATCTAATGGAATGACTGGACCCGAACCTAATGGAATGACTTAATCCGGAAGTCTCGCTAAATACTTTAAACAAGATACACAAGGCTAAAAACCATAAGGAACAACCACGACTTGTGAGGAGTATTATTTCATCCATAATTTCAAAATATTGCCTCTACAAAACTTTTAGATTCCAACCAGAAACAGGTTTTATTGGTACGGCTCCAACTAACAGTGGGCGTCGATGGCGGTGACCGGTCTGCGGCCTCGAAAAGCACGCTGCGCGACCGCGCCGCTAACGATTAAATTGTCGCACCAGTGGCGAGTCTGGGTTTTCTCGGTAGTAGTTCATCATATTTGATTTCAACTAATAAGAAAACCTACTAACTGTCAAGAGCACTTCACAGTTCGTTGTCTTGCAGCGGATTCTTGCTCGAGCGGTGCGGTAGCGCCGCGTGTCTTTCTAAGCCGCAGAAATGTCACCGCCATCGATACACACTATACATGTTTCTGATAAAACTATGCTAAAGAAGTGGCTGTCAAAGATTTGGCTCTCCAAGTTTATTAGAAACGGTGTAAGGAAAAAGTACACCACTTTGACCAATGTTGCCGGACGATTCTTCAGAAGTTAAAATCTCAAAAACAATTCTGAAGTCAGGCACACTGGCTCTGAGGATGCTTTGTTGTTACGAACATATTAATACGAGAAGAAATGGCAAACTAAGAATTGAAAGTGAAAATGGTGCTGAACAAATATGTGCTCCGTAAAGAAGCTTGGTGCCGGCTTCGTAAGGCTAAGACTGAGGAGGAAATCTGACTGAAATAACGACTGAACGGCAAAGCAATAACGAGAGGATAAATGAAATTATGAAATTTCTGGATCACGATGACGAACAATAAACGCTTAACGACCTCTAAAGTGACAACAAAAATCGCCGCAAAATCCAGATGTGGTCGTCGTAAATCATGTCTTGATCACATTACACAGCATCGTGTGTTCAACACGGTCGGAAACCTCCCTAGCTTTGCGAAATCAGGGCTCTGGGAAATGTTCGGATAACGGTGGTGAAATATGGATTTATAAAAGGAGCCTTCCCTGATTTTTTTATCCACTAGCCACTAGTTAATAACTGCGCTCAATACAGACATGTGTCCTTGGTTCAAGAGTTATTTTTGGCGAATGTATTGGGCCAGATCGCCTACATAGGGCATGAAAACCCTGAATTACAAATTTTAGTCACCGAGCAATTAATGGAACAATATATCCGTCGCGATGGTTTCGTTTCTTCTGAATTCCTTGATAAGAAACAAATTAATTATGCATGTCAAGCCGCTCCCTTTTTCTGGAATGCTTGCCAACAAATTGAACACGAAAGCCTGCGTTCCACGAATTATATGAGCATGAACTTCTTTTAAATTCGCTCAACGAAAAAGCCTTCTTAAGTAAAATATGCACGCGGGCTTCAAAATTTTCAAAACACTTTCTCATGGAGTTATGGAGAGATTTCTTGCAAAAATACTTAATTACAGGATTGAGGCTTCCGGGCATAGGTTTCCGGAGGCGAACCTCACCCTAAACCTCACATTGAAAAGACCCAAGCAAAACCTTCCCTATTATGCCAATGTCGATTAGAATATGTGAAAACATTCACGACTGATGTCTAAACTGACCATTTTTAGAGTCTGACAAATCCACAAACCTCCCGCTAAATTTGCAGGAATTTCCGTGATGTATTTGGCCGCAATATCAATCGAGAAATATAAGGGGAATTTTTTTAGGATAGAGGGATTCTGTGGGATTTGAAGAGGACAAGTTTAGCGCCTTATTCTTCTTAGCTCAGACAGTGGGTTCTTGGTCATGGTCTAGAATGGCTTTCCCTCGATGGGTTGGTGCTACCGTTTCATTGCGTACAGGGGCATTAGATGGAGGGCGTACATGGGATGTGACACCAGGGATCGCATGCATCATTGAGATTACCCAGGGTGAATGTGTAAGGCTGTCCTTCAGCGCAATGCTGCAATACCTGCCCCTTTTAGTTTGGAATTTGAAACGCGTTCAATGTGCAAGATTCATGAAACTCATATTATAAGCCGCACCCAATGAGCGAAGCTGTATGAAAGCTTCTTTGTGCTCTCCTACCTTTCTCTGCTCCCGTTTCACAGTTCGAAACCGCACAGTTTTATGCTTATCTCATTTGGTTGCTAAAAATTCACTAACATTCAACCCCTTCCTCTTTAATGTGTTACTCCGAGCGGCTCCTGCTGCGAAGCTGCCAAGTTTCAGTTTGCAGAAGTAAAATCGGCAAAGAATCTGTTCTGGCACATTTCATTTTAATAACAAGAAAAGTTAGAGATGTGAACTTACTTCAAAATAGAAAACGCCGTTGGAAAGGTCATGTAAGTTGATAGAAGAAAGTATACAACTTCTCATATTGATTATTATGAAAACCAGGAATTTTTTGCACCAAAGAAGAAGCATCGAAAAACGCGCATTATTTTTGCACCAACCTAATAGATTTTGATAATATTATAAAATTTACTTCCTAGAAGTATTATTATCGTACATCACCATCTAAGGGAACAGATGTGGTCGCTAGGGTTTAATGATCTCTCAACCATGCGAAGAAAAGCGCAGCTCACCGGTGAGCCGTGCGCTCATCTATGGGCAAAATTAATTGGGACTCACAGTGCTGTAATTCACCAATTAGCTTCCACGATCTCTCATCTCCAGATCCGGTCTTCTTCTTTCTGGTTGATCTTGTAGTGCTTCTGTCTCACAGGGTGATATATGAACTCTTTTATTACATTTGACAACGACGTTGTATCGTGGACACAAAAAAGTGTGCATGCATCGCGTGAGATAGAAGCACCTCGAGATCATTACCGTGTTGTTTCTTGCCGTAACTGTTCGGTCCTATTTGTTAAGTTTTCTTGTTTTTCTTATCTTTTTCCGGATACTCTACCTCCACAATGTGTTGAACTTTAAAAAATAATAGAAAGCTGAAAGCAATGCAGGTGGGAGAGAAACGGGAAAACCTTATTTGGCAATAAAAATCTATGAACTATGACTTTGAGATGAAAAAAAAAGAAAAAAGAATTGAGAAAAAAAGGGTTTAGGAAAGGAGAAGATGAGAAAAATAAGCAACACTACTCTAGAAGCCTTGCCAAGGTCGAAATGTATAACTTTCTCAGAAAATATTATTTATGTAACTGCTACATTTGTTGGGAATATTAAGTGCTTCACATGAATTGATGAACAAACACCAAAGTGAGCGCTCATGTTGACGAGTTTCTTTGTCACGAGCACATGTGAACTTGCTCGTTCATGCACCATTTGGATTTATACAGAGGCAGTCATGTGGAATCCGGCAATTAATAGGAGTACACTATTCCCTGACCGACGAAGCTCACTCCCAGCTAATCATTGAATAACAGCCAAAACAGCAATTAACGTCTGCGAGAGCGTCTGACCTGAAAAAAAAAACGATGAAGTGCCTACTACATCAGTGAAAGCTTGCATTATGCGAAAACAATCGGAGAAAACATTAAAAAGTAGACGAACCAGAGAGGAAATGAGAACAAATTATTTCAGTGAAAGCAGTAAATATCTGTGCATAGTTTAGGAAGACACAGAGAGAGAAAATGACAAGTCTGTCAAGGGAAATGACAAAAAACAATGGAGATGACAAGTTTGTCCAAGGCAATGACAAAAACCTTGAATTTCCTGAAAATATCTGGATGAATTCCCTGCCTTAGTTTTAAATACTTTTTATGTGCTGGAATAAATTGAGATCGAATGTAAAACTGCTTCCTTTTCCGACCACTTCCAGGAACACCGGAAAATCGTCTACTCCTTGGACAATATCATTCCTAGTGGGATGCAAGGGATCGCTAGGGATCCAGACGAATCCCTAGCGAGAAAATTCTCGGAAGCTTTTCCGAAGGTTTTTTCTTCAAGCAAGAACTGTTCCCAGCAAAGCCTGGATGCATCATCACAAACGTGGTGACAACCGTGTCAACGATGGGTAAATTTGCGGGCTATCAACACGTTTACCTTGGGTATTCTCACTGATGCATGGTGTAGTAGGTTTCGTCTCTCATGCCCATCTATACAGGAAGTACTATAAAAAAAAGGTCTGAAACAGGAAGGACAAGAAAGCAGGACGAGCGAGCTTGAAATAATGACAACGCTCACTTTTCAAAACATGGCAGGATATTGGGATCCAGATTCACGAAGATTACACCCTCAGAAATTTCATGCTCCACAGCTTCAGGAGAAAAACAAACACAGAAGCCTGCACTCCATGTGTTTGCATTGAAAACAGTTTCCATAGACAAATCCATGGAAAGCAGAGAAAATGAAGGACAGAATATGCACAGCAGGATCAATAGCATGCTTGTATAGGAGAAAACGGCTATCCAGCAATCAGATTTCGATTGATTTCAATTCCAATGCTAGTGCTTATTACTTTTTTACATTCCTATGCATTAACCTGTAAGGAAAGACAATAAGTTGAATGATTTTCTCATTTCTGTGGACTGAAGGGGCGTCAAAAAGTAACCACAATACACTTCCCAAATGTTCCACTCAGCATAAAAAAGTGAAGAGTTCCACAAAAACCTGAGTACCTGGTGACAAATAATAAACCAAAACAACAATAATATAAACAATAAGCTACCTTCGAATACCCGGTCACGAAGGTATTGACCTTTTATTTCAAAGATTTCAAAGGTCCCATAACCCGTGATACGACGTAGTGGTTTGCTGTGAAAAGTCGAGAAGACTTTTTTTTTGGCTGCTTGATGTCCATTATTCAGTGGCATTAAAAATAAATGAAAGCAAGAGACAAAAGCAGCAGTGTTTTCACTTTCTCGGCCATGGAAAAAGCGCAAAGAAAGATTTCTGTTTGGCGATCCTTAGGGCAATGGGCGGCATGACTAATGTGGATTTCCGGAACGTGACTGATTACAAAAAGTTTGTGAACCTCCTATTATTGATTAGAAGAAGCTGCTCCCAACTTGTAAAAGAAGATCTGCGGCAGCATTTACGTAATTCGCTGAAGACTGTCACATTTGTAACAAGCGTTTAGTGAAGAGCAAGCATGATGGAGCCTACATTAGAGAGCGATGGCGTTGGATCAATTCATGCTATATGCGTACGTTATTCGCGTGTCAGACGTACGCATCCATTCTCGTAAGATCTTCCGTGAAAGCAGTGCTGACAGCCAAATTTTCAACAATGAAGTTGTTTCAAGAACCAACACCTTTTATATAAATAGTGACTACATAAAACTGATAGAAGTAAGTAACCGGTCAACGCACAGTTTTTATCTATCTCATAAAGAAGGCCTGTAAAACTACTTTCTATTTCTTTCACGTACGCCACTTTCACGCTACGTAATTATGGACAAGGTGACGATTCGGAACAAACCCGTCTAAATCACTAAAAACTTGGGAGAAATGCTTGTCACACTTGAAAGTGAAGGGAAAAAACAGTAGTACTAGTACATGGTGTGAAAAGTAGGAGAAAAATTACAGTCTACCCAAAAAACAAATCAGAAATTTTGGAATTAGATTAAGAAATTTCAAAAAACCTTCCATATTATCACAGGTTGAAGTTAATAAAAATAAATATTGGAAAACAGCATGGAAAGTAAGAAAGTAAAACCGTTTGGGTGCTGAAACCTTCCAGTAAAATAGTGTCTAATTTATATCTAGCAATAGTGAGGTGGCAACAGATGAGTCCGGAGCATCGATTTCACGTACGTATGTCAAGTGCAGTACAGAGTAATGACTTGTCATTTCGCAAATCGACCTGTGCTTATGTTCCCTGCGAGTGTCCTTTTGACTAATACCTGTACTATATCCAGTACTGGCCTCTAAATGAGAACACTCTAGTAAGAAAGGCATTTCCAGAGGTGAACATGAGCTTAGGTGAGAATTCCCAGCGCGTGGATAAGTGCACTGGCTAGTGGATGGAAGATATTATTTTTGCTTCAAAAAAACTAAAGAAGTGCTTGTTGTGAGCGCTATCGATCATTCGAAATGGACTTACTAGCCATCAAAAAAGTCTAAACTGCATTAGAAAACCAGCAAATAGTCACATTAGCGATTAACGCCAAAGGCAGACCATAGAGTACAGCTCAGATCCAACTACGAGATACACCTTTCCAGCAGTAACAATTTACACTAACGGAGCTAAAATCACAGCGGCTGCTGGCACAAGACTTGCTGTGTCTTTTGGATTTCCCCATTTACTAGATTCTCTCTCATCTTTTTTGAAGAAAAGGGGAATCACAAGCCCGATATTTCATTTTTCTAAGAAGAATAGCGACCGGAAATCTGAACAGATTGCCTGGGAACAAGTGTTCTCAAAGAAATTAGGCGGAAACGAAGGATGTGTGTACGGCTGGCTGTGAGTCGAATTATCACCCGCATCGCTCTTCTTCAGGCTCTTCTGCTGCTCATTTATTAGGCGTATATAGCTGTGGATCAATAGTGGTGTGAGTACCGCCAAAGGCTCAAACGCTGCTGCGAACAACGACGAGATGTCCGTCATTAAAACGACAATCCTCGGCATTTGGCCTCGACGACGAGACAGCAGCGGCAGCGGCTCGCCAACGAACGCACATTTCATCCAGCGATGCTTGGCGTCGTTCCTCCCAACCAATTTGGAACAGAACCGGGATTATCCATGAAATGCAAAACATGGATGGGAAAACAGACGCACGGACTTCTGGAGGAAGGATTGAAATCAAGTGGGAGGGGGAGGGGGAGCAAAAAACCTCTGCCCACTAATCTTGGGGTAGAAATTTTTTTTGTATCGTAGGAACGCCCAGATTTAGACTCTTATCATAGCGGTTGGGAAATAAGTATTAAAGCTTGAAACCAGCTACAAGGTACTGCGTGATATGTCCGTACGGAAAGGTAAGCGATTGTACAAAAGTGGGAGTAGCGTACCAAATCCAGTGCCTGGATTGTAATGCAATATACGTTGGCGAGACCGGCAGAGCGCTCAACATACGAATAAAGGAGCATTTGGCTATCAAGAAGCGTAGAAGTTTAACATCGCCGCTTGGTAAGCACAGAATCGAAGCGCACGACGGGAATGACTTCTGTGTCAAATGCAACATTTTGAGATATGAGGCAAAGGTTTCCGCTAGAAAAGTCCTCGAAGTCTTCTGGATTGCGACTAAGAACCCGAGCATGAACAACCGGAATGAGTACTTATCCATAACTAGTGACTTCTTGCCTTACATATCGTTATGTGAGCTGTAGACTGTAGATAATATAAGATGCGGACGTCCAAGTGATGATCACTTGTCCGCAACAACAGTCAGCTGCGGACTTTCCGCAATGACGGTGGATAACGGGTTGGTTTATCCTTCATCTTGGGGTCTTTTGAGATAGAAAGCTTGGGGTAACGTCAAAAAACTGGCAGGGTTGCTAGAGACGTTTGGCGGTTTCGATCACGAATAATGAACTGCGAGCCACTTTTAGAGTATCCCCAGACTTCGCCGGCGGTCGTGGCGATCACCAGTTCGAAATGAATCGAAATGAACCAGCGATAGAAGAGATAAGAGTGGTGGAAATGATACTTATCGATTGCCACGTGGATCGCCTGTAACGCTGCCAAACGGAGCTCACCGGCACTCTCGAGGATGTACCCACAATGGAGTGGCGATGTGAGTGATGGCGATAATGGGAAGGATGCCTATCGATTGTCACGCCCCTTTGATTATCATCCCTCTTTCGTCTGGGGTTTCCTCATTCACTTTATCCATGTGGCGACCGCCGGCGGTCGTGGCGATCGCCACTACAGCCGGCGATCGTGGCGATCGCCACGATCGCTGGCGAAGTCTGGGGATACTCTTAGGCCTCTGAGGAAGACGATTCAGTCGAAACGTCAGGCCAACAACTAATTTTCCACCTAAAAACCTGGTTGGCTCGTGGCGATCGCCACGATCGCTGGCGAAGTCTGGGGATACTCTTAGGCCTCTGAGGAAGACGATTCAGTCGAAACGTCAGGCCAACAACTAATTTTCCACCTAAAAACCTGGTTGGCTCAGAAGTAAAAAGAATCTGCAACAATTCATGCCCAGGTTCAGAGAAGAAGAAACATGGAAATTACTGTAATATCAAGTATGGCAACGGAAATAAGTGGTATCAACTGGAAAAATAGATGGATAAGTGATTAACCTTGGACAGTTCGTTTTTGTAAACTGATGAGATAGATATTATGAAGCTAACACGATGGGAAAACGTGAATGAATTCGGCTTAAAGGAGTAGGACGTGCACCTTCTTGCCTAACTGGTTGTTTCCGGACACGTCCAGGAAAGAAAGAGTTCATTAAAATAACGGGCAGCTATTCATCGAATCACATGTGAATCCCCACATTTGAATTGGTAAACGTGCACGAAAGATGTGCACGCCACGTGAGCAAACGAGTGTGTGAAGCGTCCGAGGATGAACGAGGATGAGCACTTGGAGGATATGCAACGGCAAACTATGTAACCGCTGCATGCCGTCATATCACCCCTGGGAGCCATAACATTTCGGACGTCCGGCACAAAAGCGCTAAATTTGTTTGTTTCGCTGGAAAAAGTGCTATGAACGTGATTTTTCCCAGGTTTCTCCCTTGCTCCAGGCCATTCATTTGCGTTATTAACACTTTAATAACCTAATAGCCTGAGGAAAATTGTTCGTGAGCAAACACTGCGCTCGTTGGGTAAACCTCCCTGGCCAGCAGGTCCCTTGCACGAGGAGCGTTCGCAATTATTAGAGAAGTGAGCAGAACGGAGCATAGAACGAACAGATCCATGCAAAAGTAGGTTTAAAATGCAAGAATAATAGATGAAAGAATGAATGAATGAATGAATGAATGAATGAATGAATGAATGAATGAATGAATGAATGAATGAATGAATCAATGAATGTATGAGTGAATGAATGAATCAATGAATGTATGAGTGAATGAATGAATGAATGAATGAATGAATGAATGAATGAATGAATGAATGAATGAATGAACTGTACTTCAACTTGTCTTGCTCACCCTGAGGCTGTATGAATCATAGAGATTACCCACGGCCCGTTAACGTGGGCGGCATAACGTTTACCCTGGGTGACTTCGATAGTAAATCCAAGCCCTAGCTCGGAAAATGAGCCATTCTTGGATTCTTTAAAAAAATAGCACAACTATTAGGATTGACATAAAAATGACTTATAGTGTGTTGACATTGTCATATCATAACAATGACCAGGCATATGTTGCTCAAGCAGTGTGATATAAAACTTGTTTATGTGTAATTTAAACAAAAACTTTAGGACAACGCGACATAGTGAGAGATGCAAGTGTGCAATAGGCGGAAATTTGATAAATCATTCTCGAATTCAGCAGACTTAGAAGTGTTCCTAGCTAAGTCGAAATCTTATTATTTTTTTTTCTTCTTACGATCGGCAAAAAAGTTGTGCTCAACATTATGGAAGTAACGTAAAACCCATTGCAATATTGTACATAAACAAGAAGGTAAAAAGCATAAAAGATATGATGTAATAATTGTGGCATATGCACATTTTTCTGTGTAGATTCACCTAAAACTCTTTTTAAGTTTTCACGCTACATTATTCCTAACTTGTATGAGAGCTTCTACACCTAAGACCTAATAAGCATACAGCATCATAATCAATTCCATCATGAATTCAAAAAAATTCGAGTGCTGAGGAAAGAGAAGATCCTTAACCCTTCCTATCACTTACCAATTGTTGAAAGCATATCTACTCTTTTTCCGATATCCGAAAATTTCACTCCTCGGAAATCTAATTTTCGAATCCGAATACACCTTATACGTGAGAGATGAACACCAAATTAGGCTGCATAATCAAGGAACTTATACTTTTGAGCTATCATTATATTATTACATAAATACTTTGATATGGAAACGGTTTCGCGGCTTGAACTAGACCGTCAATGTAACTTTCTTGCGGCCCCCGTGCTAATCGGCCTCTCATCAGTAGTTCACAAGGGAGCTTCCTGTTTGGAACTGAACTACTCATATGATGAATAGTACATATGCACGCTAGCTTACATATAGCCCTTTATAACGCGTTCATGAAGGGAGGAAGTGGCGTACGGTAGTAAGTATATAAGAGTAATGAGGAAGTATAGAAGTGGTCGGATCAAGCGCTGAATTTATAGCTGCTTTAGATAGCGTCCAACCCGCAAACTCCGATCAAATGGTTGCATTATTAGGTCCTACACATAAATGCTTTATGATCGTAGGTTCAAAAGCAATGTTCAACAACAACAAGGCCCTAGAATTTACCGTATTTGGAAGGTGTTAAGTATGATACGATGGATGAATATGTAATCTCATTTTTACGGTTATACCTAGCCTTAGCATTGTTATTGTTTAAACTTACCTTGAAGTTCGTAGTTAGTTTCCTTTGCATTCACATGTGTGATGCAATCGCTGTATCGCTACATTGCCTTCGCCGTGGGATCACTCTGGCGCCCTCACTTCCTCAATGTACTCTCTGCGCCACTTTCCCACGCTCACTGTTTGTTCTCTCTTGGGATCTTGATCTCTAGTTTTGAGTAAGATGGTTATTCGACTATTTTGATTGTCTCCAGTGCGGCTGTGTCGGATATTACTACTGAGGCTGAAGTTAATAAAGCAGTGAGTGAATTCACTGTTTTATTCAGAGTAAGGGAACTAAATCCCCTAGATAATCTGGACAGGTGGCGGACGCTACCTGCACAAAGGTACCAAGGCATATTCACTTTGTCTTTCCAAATGTCCTAGATTTTCCAGTCCCCATCGCTTTGGACTACTATGATTCAGAGTAAGGGGACTAAATCCCCTAGACAATCTGGACAGGTGGTAGACGCTACCTTCGAATTTCGGACAACACCTCTACTCATCGTAGATACAGGATCTATGAGGCCACTTAGTCACACCATCTTAATTAAATATTTTGCTCATTCAAAAACTGGATGTGTTCTCAGGCCAGCTATTCCTATGAGCATCTCTCTCTCTCTAATTGTGGAATCTGAGCGCTTTAGTAATGACTTTCTTGCTCACGTTGGGAACGTTTCTCGCTTTAAGAAGCCAATCTCATTGGGAGGCGGAGATAAGCCAATTATGCAAACAACGACTGCATCGCGCCTGCAGCACACCTCCACTCTTCCTGGAAAGCGGCAAATTTGGCCGGTGGCCAAGCATCCTTGAGAAGAGAAAACCCTTCTTCTGGCTAAAAAGTCCAGAACTGGGCAGCGTTTGCAGAGAGATCCCACGAGTGAGGGCAAGTACGTACATGACAGAATGGGAGAGAGAAACGATAGATGATCTGCTTGCGAGCTTGTCTTGAGTGATGAATGCCACAGCAGACATCACGCGCCACAAGCATCAGAGACAAAAACAACAGAGAAATTTGATACGCAGAGTAGAGTGGTGGTGGAGAGCAGTTTGTATGCGCTAGAACTCCAAGAATCTCGTTGTAAGCGATACCGCTGAGTAAGCGGCGCGCGAGGGCGTGAGTATCACGGCTTTTTCGCCTCAGCTCACTCTCAAAATAAGCTGCATTTGTCGAAAGTGCTTCCCTAGGTCTTTATCGACAACCGACCGACGCAGTCCACGCCCTGCGATGTCTCGACCAGACAGACTCCTTAGAAGTCTTCTAGTGGAGTTGAGAAATAATTACTTTCCATAGGGCAGCACAGAATTGTACTTTTGAAATAGAAAGAAGGTTGCGTTGGAGTCATTTTTTAAAATTGCTGTGCACTTTCAGAGGAAGTAGGTGTAATGAGGCGGCAGAGAACGGTCTGGGTTGGCAAGAATCACGAGTCATGACGTTTCTTAGGCCTGATTTTCGCATGCCTAACATAGTTAAGCCTAGGGAAACTTGGTAAGGCAAAGCCATGATTTGCCTTGAAAAAAGAAATCTCGGACCTGATGGCACTGAGATTAGCCAGAGCAAGGGTATTACTAGCCTTCAATTTCCTGATCGTGCACAAGGGTGTCAACACGTTCACCAAGGGTAATCTCAGTGATGGTTGTATGTCCTGGGCAAATGCCTTCACTCACGGAATCATTTAGAAATGCAATTTTCTTGAGTACACTAAAAAAGCTACCTTATTCACTTCATTTCAATTCGGGCCTTTTTTTTCAATGTTCTAGTGTAACAAATTTGAAACACCTATTTGACCGGTTTGAATGAGCCGTTATTCGTTTCAATGTGAAAAAAAGGATTTTATAAGAAAATCAACGTTTTTCTCAGAGACATAGTCTTCAAATAAATGTATAACATCGTAGTTGTATCCTATCCATATTTGAGTTGGTCAATTGGTCAAAAAATGAGAAAGTGGATGTGTGGATAAGTGTACATAAGCGGAAGACGAATATGCTAGATAACAGTTTGATCTGCCGTGATTCCGTGCATTTCCATGGGCATAATTCATTTATTTATTTATTCTTACATGCACATTAACGCATGTGATAAGAGAAGATAAAAACAACTAAGTGTAGTGAAACAGTATTATGTGGCAGCAGTAAAACCAGTAGAACCTACAGCATACAAAGACAAAGTAAGCGAGAGAAAAATTAAACACTAAACACTTATGTATTACAACGTGGAAGGAAACGCTTTTTATTTTTTCAGAAACCCATCTAACAATTTAGTGAACGTCGATATACGTAGGAGAATGGCCTGTCGCTTGCTCAATTTGAGGTCGATGAACGAAAAAGTGGGTCCTAACAGAGATACCAGGGTGAGGTAAACGGATTTTACTCCTCTCACCACGAGTAACGGTGTCACAGATGTTGAAAGAAGAAGACTTGTTCCCATAGAGTAATGTGTGACCATAGAGTATTTTGTAGAAAAAGATAATTCCAAAAATTCCATGTGCATGACTGTAAAAAAAAATTTCCAGAGGCAACTGCACGGTAACTATTGGACATAATCCTTGGATCCAAAAAATGTGAGTGAGTCATTTTTGTTTCTGAAGGCAGTGTCTGATCACACTTCCGTACTTGAGCTGTTACCGGACCTGACTTGCTCGGCATCGTCTTAGTGTACATAAAATGTATCGAAGTGGCCTTTGAACCTGTTTCTCGGAACGGGTTTTCTACCTGCGTGACGTGGTAAGACTTTAACACATTCGCGACCTTACGCTTTTGGCATGGTGTGTCACGTGGGACACACGCGCTTTTGCACAAGTAGGACCCGAGCTCAACCGCTTGAGCACGTGGTCCCACGTGGTAGGAATTTTTCCTCTGCTGCACAATACTCCGAAAATGCGCAAATATGAGACAAACCAAAACGCAAATATGCACAAGCTAGAAGCCAATTCAAGAAGTTCTTCTGCATAAGAGGTAGTAAGTAAGTAAGCAAATCTTCATATAAATTGTTCTTTTACTTGTCCGTTCCAACCACTCATTAAAAAAGTACGAGAGGATATCTGCTCTGCCCATCGCGTGTAAAGATCGTTTGAACATTTGTTAGTATAGCACGGTATAGGAGTTTGCTCATTAAGATTGCTTTACAAAAATATAACTGTGAAAAGGGCGTGCTCACCCGGTTGAGCACGCGGTCCCACACGTCGCACCATGCGTGCTCAACCGGTTGAGCACATTGTCGCGAATGTGTTAATAACTGTTGATCATTATCGACTGTACTTCCTAAGAAATGTTGGCCAATGCTGTAACCACGATGGGAGGCCGGTGCTGAGGGACGCCCTACCAAATGGTCCACAAAATATGCACTTTGGAACGCCTTACAAACGCGATTTTCGCCACTTTTGTGACTTCGATGTATGTTGAGAGCTAATGGAACGTTCAGAGCGAACGCGTGCAAACTGCTGAGCGCAAGTTTCCCCTAATCCTAACGTCAGGTCCGGGCCGAAAATTGGATTAAATTCGATTTTGCGCGTCAATTTTTGAATAAGGACATGATTCCTCCAGACCATTACAGAGGGCGGTTGTTCCTGGCGTTACTTTTACAGGCTCACAGCTACTTTTACAGGCTGCGACAGACATTTTTAAACTAAGAGGTGATCCGTAGGTGCATCATATAAATAATATGTAAGTATAGTAACTGAATAGTTATTTTCTATTTATTCAATGCACTCAAAGGTGCGCTAATGGAATTTTAAAAAAAAACACCACGTAACCCACCACAAATTAATGAAGCGCTCCCTGTACCATCCCGTCCAATTATGCTTGAAACAAGTAAAGTGGTGAAATACTGCGCCAATGATGATTTTAAAAAAACGGATCGGTCGAATGAGATGGCGTATAATGTAAAAGATTGTGGAAACAAATGTGATTCTAAGTGTCAACAGCTGATCCGAACTCCAACCGAAAGTCAAGCGCAGCCACTGAGAAGCTTCACGAGGCGATCGAATTTCCCTGCGATTCCCACGTGAAGAAAGCCCGAAATCCTACATTCACCCTACTGTGGGTAGAGATTATTCGTTAGCGCTCGCAGTCACACAAAAAACCATCGGCATTGAAAGGGTGAAGTGCAGACACATTGAAAATGTGGAACTAAAGCTTAATTGAAGGCGGCATAACCGAGAAAAACCAACCGTCGCTTTTATCGCTAATGCGAGAAATTGATTTTGCAAAATTGCGCACTCTGCATTGGAGTGCATCCAGAGGTGACAGGCTGAGGAAAAACGATGCAACAAAAGCAAATTGGTGTTTTAGCAGATGAGTGGAAAGTTTGGCGATTCAGTAGAGGAAAATCCTCAGTTCGTGGTAGAGAGCTTCAAGTTCCAAGCTACACAATAAAACTACAATATATGCATGCACAAATGTAGGAGGGGGGGGGGGGTCTCGGGCCAAAATGAGAGAAAAATCCCAAATTACGTGAATCTGTACCATTTTCAAACGGTTCTTCGATTTTCAACTTCACATGGCACACAAGGCAGATGCTTCTTGATTCGACCTCACAATGCAAGCGATGCACTTTCGCAAATTTCTTCAATGCAAAAGTATGTTTTGAGGGAAAATCAGGTGATAATCAGACATTTCGGGAGCAGCCACATTCAAATCTGCAAAGAGCTCATGCATCATTGGGATTACCCAGGGTAAACGTGTTGACACTTCCCAAATTTGTCCATCTTCAACAAGGGCGTCAATACGTTCACCCTGGGTGATCTCAATGATGCATCCAGGCCCCGGTGTGTAATATTTTTGTTCACATTTTTACAATACAGGTTGAAGGGCATGATGTGTACCTCTTTTTGGTGAAGAAATGCTGTGTGTCTGTCTCTTGGAGATATTTGCCTTCTTCAGAAAGGGGATAAACAAACTGGAAAATGTTGTACAATATTCGTCCGAAGTTTCCAGAAAACTTCTTCCATTTTTTACCTTAAATATTTGCGAAACTCGACTTCAGCTGCACCTATCACTTGGAAACCCAAAGATTCATGCTGAAACATTCGGTAATAATAGAAATTGTGAGCATTGCAGAATCTTAAGTATATTTCATTCATATTGCACACCAAAAAATATAATAAATTTTTTCACATTAAGTGATGGATTCTGTGAGAGAAAATGTGAAAGTCGTGGACTTCTTTTCATTCTTCTACTTTTTCGGAGCAAAATCCCAGCAGACCTCATTTTTGGTCCGTAGCTTTTCTCTCTTCTAATGATTAAGTGGTTTAGGCGTGGTAAGAGTGCATGAACAAATAAATAGATAAATAATTATTGCAAATAAACATCAGATAAAATTAATGAGTTTCCAGCCCATGTATCCAAAAGTGGTACATAGAGGTAGAAACCACAGCATTTGACAGTAATATGTCACAAATAGCTAAGTGTAACATGAATAGAACGAATGAACCAGGCTATTTTCATATTTGAAATGGCCTTAACATCGATTAAGTTGCAATATACGTAGAAAGCTTACCTATGGGGAAGAAATACCCCCCCCCCCCCCCCCCC
>JARK01001347.1:1831916-1860397 GCA_000688135.1 Ancylostoma ceylanicum | reverse complement strand
GGGGGGGGCGTGGGGAAAAAATTGGGGTCTCCGCCGTTTTGGGGACCCGGACGGAAAATAAAATTAATAAAAATATTAATTTTAATGATAAATAATAAATAATCAAAATTTAAAAAAATTATAATAGAAGTAAACAAATAAAAATAAACTAATACAAGATTTTCATATGTTTTGCAAAGTAATTTCGGGGCGCCCCCCCCCTGATACCGCCACTGTTGCCAGTTTGTGATGACTTGTGATTAGTTACGGTCTTCTTTAGCTTTTGTTATTATTGAATCGATAACAAGGTTAGCATTTTCCTATATTTATTGGCAGATTGAATAAGTGAATTAACTGACTACGTAATCAATTAATGATCCAATAATTGTCAAGTAAATCAGCCAAAAAATAGGGTGCACAATTTCTTTTCGCCGAGTCAAACGATGTCGTCCTATAACCTCGCATTCCTCACTAAAGAATACACAAATAAATCGCCAAACAGATAAATAACGAATAAAGAAACAGATAAATAACAAATCAATAAATCAAATAAAGCGCCCTAGAGAATCCAGCACGTACTTCTCAGAAATACTGTCGAAAAAACTGCAGTAGAAAGAGATCTAGACCATGTGGTTAGGAAGCGAGAGACGGAGAGATGAAAAGATCCGGTAAGACTGCAGCAGAATATTTTCTGTCCAACATGCGCACTCACACAAATTTTGGAAGGACCCCAAGCAGGAAAACGGAAGAGCCGCAGCAGCTATTCGGAAGGACCGCAGCAGAAAGTTCTTCTTTTCTGCTGCGGTCCTCCAGGAAAGTTACCTGAGTTTACCCCTATTTGATGTTCCGCAAAACAGCTATTGTTGAGTAGCTAGTAATGACGCTTCTTATGTGCGAATGAATGAATGATTGAATGCATGAATGAATGAGTGAGTGAATAAATGAAAGAATGGGAATGAATGAATGAATGAATGAATGAATGAATGTGAATGCGAATGAATGTGAATGAATGAATGAATGAATGAATGAATGAATGAATGAATGAATGAATGAATGAATGCGTGAATGAATGAATGAATGAATAAATGAATGAATGAATGCGTGAATGAATGAATGAATGAATGAATGAATGAATGAATAAATGAATGAATGAATGAATGAATGAATGAATGAATGAATGAATGAATGAATGAATGAATGGGTGAGGAATGAATGAATGAATGAATGAATGAATGAATGAATGAATGAATGAATGAATGAATGGGATGAATGAATGAATGTGAATGAATGAATGAATGAATGAATGAATGAATGAATGAATGAATGGGTGAATGAATGAATGAATGAATGAATGAGTGAATGAATGAATGACTGAATGAATGAATGAATGAATGAATGAATGAATGAATGAATGAATGAATGAATGAATGGATGAATGAATGGATGAATGAATAAATGAGTGAGTGAGTGAATGGATAAAGTGAATGAATAAAACATAATATAACTAATTGATAAGTGGTCGAATAAAGAACCCTACGGTCCTCGCGCAACGCCATGTGCATCCTTGTTCTTCTTCCTATCCTATGCAATTGGTGTTCTACAAGAACATTTATGAGTACTCTTTCTTGGATCCTCTTGAGAGTAAATAAACAATGAAAAAACAAATAAACAAATGATGGAGCAATCTTTGTTCCCATGGCGGAAAACTTTTGGTCTACACTTCGCCTAGGGAAAGCTGGTTCCGCTCACATCCGAATTTGATGGATACTTCCCTTGCGGACGATTATCGATAATAGCTTCCTCAACCTATGCAACATGCAAAAAAGCTATAAAAAAACTGGAGAGCACTAGTGATCCTTCTAAGTTGAGGAACACAGATCAAAACGGACAGAGAAGAGCGAAAAAAGGAACACAAGAAACTCCAGGGTAAAGTTGAAGTTTAAGTGGGATATTGTACCCAATTTTTTAAGAGGTAGCATTATACTTTCATCAGCGAGCAAAGAATACTCCACTAGATTACAGTACTTCCTCTCATCACCTAATAATTTTGTTAAAAAATAGAGCTGGCTCTGACGTACATGCCTATTTATGGCCCTAAGTGCGACGTGAAGATTTGCGAAACGATGAGAAAAATCAGTTGAATACTTTCAGTACAGACTTCCACGGGCAGAATCCATGGCCGAGCTACCAGATCCCAGCTGTCTGTCGGAAATTTTGGAACGACGCTCCTGCGGAACTAGATAGAAAGAGCTTAGGGGTGCGATATTTGTTCTCATAGAGGAAATTCCAAGTGGTCTGGGTCAGAAACTTTACGATACCCCTCTGAGAAAGCGAAATAAGCGGTCATTACCCAAGCCCAAATTGTCGCAAAAAGTGGGTTAGAAACTGTGGGCGGCACTGACAAATAATTCTTTCCCTCATGTCAGGCACTTTGTGTTTCTTTTCAAAAGCCAAAGGAATAACCTCATTTACATGAAAGCGTGAGTATGAGGCACAAAGAAACGAAAGCTCAAGTGTTCATACGTGCTTGATCGGCTCATTCCTCTGACTATATTTATGGTACATACGTGTCCCTTTTGACATAAAATCCTTGCACCATCCATTCTTCCTCCCTGCTCGAGCAATTAGGCATTCGTATGATGTCATGGTGCTGGGCGACAATTGCCTTAGCTTTTGCATGAAGAGGAAGCATGGCTTTTGCGGAGGAAAAAAGGAACAGGGAAGTGAAATTGCAAAAGTGGAACCAATTACAGAGAAGTCGTAGAAAATTCTTATCGCGATTGGAGAGCAAAAGAATGTTTTGCATTCTACAAAATAGCGGATAACCTTCTATTACAAGGAATCCAGGAAACAAAAGTCTTCTAGCTACAACTTAGGTAAACTTTACCATCGTAGAAATTTCACCTTTTAGGGAACTGACAAATTTCAAAAAAAAAACATACAACCGTTGCATCTCTGCAAACGAAGCAAGGATAATGAAAGGTCGAATCGGAAACTTCACAGGGTAAAGGCTAAAGGCTCCGAAATGTTTGGATTCCACACTACATATACCTAAGGTATAACGCCACTCTTTCCTGAGCCTGGACGCATCACTGAGATTACCCAGGGTAAACGTGTTGACACACAGGGCAAACTTTTTGATACCCAGGGTAAAATTGTTGTCGGACGTGTTAACAACGGGTAAATTTGTGTGGCGCAAACACGTTTACCATGGGTAATCTCGATTATACATGCGGCCCCTGATATGGACGTCTGCAATGCGGCAGCCAACTGCATCGCGTCTCATAAGGCAGCGGCTACAGTTTCTACCACAGGCTAATCTTTGGAACACAGGAAATTTTCTTAGCTACCTCTCCTGTTACCACCTGGAATAACCCGGGTACCCTTTCTCGAGTTCGCAGTTACCCTATTCCCAAAAAATTGTCCTCTGCATATAGTTATCCTCCAGAGTTCCACAAATAGAATCATAGAAAGTACTAAATGCTAGGAAGTTCACCAGTGTCCTGAGGCTGTACGCACCACTGATATCACCCAGGGTAACCACATTAAACCACAAAAAATTACCCACTGTTAACAGTGACATCAACACGTTTACCCTGTGTAATTTCAATGTTGCATCCACGCCGTGGCTCAAACCATCAGTCAGGACAAAAAGGTCGACGACAAAAGCTTGTGAAGGACCTACCCAAGGCACCTCTGCCCCCGCACCCGACGGCTAGGTAATAATCATCAAGAAATCAGCATTACAACTTAATCGGAGCAATTACCCGCATAAGCAGGTATAAGCGGGCTCATTTGGACAATTTTAGCCTAACTCGATAATTGTCGCACATGACAAAGTCAATTTCGAACTAAAACAAAACAAATCAGATTCAGAGATGGACCAAAACCAACGCCCCTGCTGTCACAAATTCAACCAAGTGGGAATACCCAAATGCTGCATTTAGGCTCAATATTCCAACTTGTCTTTCAAAAAGCAATGATTATTTTTGCTTAAACTCTTCAAACGCATCGTTCAGTTTGTATTCACGATAAAATAAAGCATAGGTAACAGGGTAACAATACGGCAACAACACTTTACGGTAACAACACGTGTATTGCTTCTAAAAAGCGAGTTCTAAGGCCAAGCTAAATTGGTAGGTAATTTCAGGGCTTTTTACCACGGTTGTATTCCCGTTCATACTTTGAATATGGCTCAGAAATGAAGATATGTAGAGTAAATTCGACGACGTACAGCATAGATTTACACGAAGAGTGGCCACTTCCTTGCTCATAAGTCAGTCAATTGGGTTAGTAGGTGTTGTAGACATAGGTCTGCTTGAAATTTTAGGTAAACCGAAGGTTCAAAGCTATACAAGGCTTTGGTAGATAAGCAAGAAGTTAATCAGAAGTGAATGACTGTTAATGCCAAGTACATTTTCTCGGAATCGAACACAATAAACGAAATTTCTGGTAATAATGCGGAATATTTCGTGCTCAGACGAGTCGTTGAAGATGAGAACTAATTTCGTGCATCTTGAAAGTACACGTACACTTGATGTGCTCGTCTGAGGATTCTCACCGACATTTCAAGGAGACGTGAAAGAACCCACCTGGACGTCAAACTTGCAGTTGATGAAAAATGTTGAGGAGATGAAAAAATAAAGTTTGAAAAAATTGGAGAAAAAAAAACGGGAGGACTCGTGGAAAAGGAATCGAATAATATTATTACTATCACGCTGGCTGGAGAATTGCATACACAGACAGAATTTTCGAAAAAGAAAGCACTAAAGAAGCCGACTTTTGCTTGAAAATGTTTAACAGAGATGCAGTAAGTGGTTTATTGATGAGGAGGGGACGATGCGGTGTCCAACACCTAATGAAACCTTGGCTGAATCTCTATTGTATTTAGCACTTCCCAGTCTCCCCAGCTACATAGGACATAAGTACCACCACGAGCTCCAAGAAGTTTTGTACGTGCATTTATCGTGGAAAGCTGACGCACCAAAAAAGGCCACATTGGTGTCTCTGCAATTCTGCAATTTTGAGAATTCAGCGAAAAAAAATGTCCTTGTGGGCATTGATTTTAGGGATTTGCACTGAAAGCCGAATAATTTCTCAGCACCTTCAGAAAAAATCTAAAAAATAAAAAAGGGAAGAAGGATCAGAAAACGTTTTTCTTCAGGACTTTCGTATTTTCTCTGCCGTTGATGTATAATATTGAAGACATTCCAAACATAGAGGTGACACCAAAGAAATGTCTAATCCTGGAGATTTGACAGTTTCGAAATATGCGGAAAAATGAAATAAATTAGAAACTGTATGATAATAAACGTATTATTATAAAAGGGTATAAATGGATTATTTTTATTATATAGAACGGATGGCTAATCCGTAGCCCAGAAGTGAATATCTCAAGAACATCGTGGATGTTCCTATTTAATACAAAATAAGTAGAGTTGAAAAAATATAAATATACACCCATTGCTCCAGTTTGTCTGACCAAAGAACTGTCAAGCCTGTAAGCCTCTAACCAGGTAATTCTTGTTTATTTTACGCTGGATTTATTCCCGTGGTTTATATTTGTTATGCATATGCTGTGCTTGATTGTAGGAGCACCATGAGGGCATGAATAAATAAATAAAAATAAATAAATGACGAAAATAACAAATGCGAGGTCGTTAATGCAGCATAAGTAACACTGGGAATGTCTACTCATCTGAGTTGTAGAACATTGAAATGGGAGTACGTGTTTCCTAGTTAGCAAAGTTGTACGAGTTTTCACATCTACACTGACCTTGTAAAACATCTTTGGAGTGCAAAAATTACCACCTACCAGCGGGTTCACCTGGATGGACTTTCATGGTCAAGGCTATAGTAAATGAAAGCTCCCACGTATATTTATTTTCAAGATCTGTTTATTCAATTGTTTGTTTCAAAAAGCAAAAAAAAACAGAGAATACAATGGAGAAAAGCGCTCAGAAAAGACATGACACTAGAAGTTGAGTGGTGTAAAAAACGGAAAAGTACAAGTTTTTTGTTTCCAAAATGCTGAAGTGCCCACCGTCAGTTTCTGGACACTAGCAAGACTTCTTCAAAGAGTTCTTCAAACCTCCCAGGAGCTTTGCATGGACGTGGAAAAAAAAACCAGAGTGAGAGAAACTAAACACCCAGTCATTCAGACAAAGGGCATGGAAATGCACTTTTCAAACAAACGTTTTGCAGTTGTACTGACATTCGCTTCAAATGTCTTTCACATAAGAAATTTATGATCGAGTTCGCATATTCCTTTGCTTCCAGAAGTGGGAGAGGAGAGAAGTTTGCAAAATCTAGTACTGCTAACTAAAAAGGGAAAAAATGAGGCATAAATAATGTTTGGTTGTTGGAACGTGAATAAGGCTACACATATGAGATTATCTTGAGAGCACTAGCTGTTATTTACTACAGCTAGAACTTTCAAGTTGCACTTGAGAATGATCTCACATGGGGACAGATGAATCCGTGAAGAAAGTACGTTCGAAGAGCAAGTAGTATTCCCTGTCACCAGTGTGTTTCCTCCAGTAAGTGGAGTCTCACAAGGGACTAAGCCCCACTTTTGTTCTACACGAGGGAACTCCCTTGCTAACTGTTATGGTGGTTGTAGAGTAAAGGTAGCTACGTATTCCGATGATCTGGTAAGGTTTTTGGTTCATACAAGAAAAACGAGGGAAAGAGAGGATGTTATTAGGGATCTGAATACTCCCCTGGAAAGATGGATCCAGTGGGCAGATGTGAATAATATCAACGTCAACCCCGAGAGAAATTCCTATATTTTCTTTTGCTAGCAAGGTTAGTGTCCGTTACGAAGGTCTATTCCCATTCTAGTCAGCCGAGAAGGAACGTATCCACTTGTTCAGAGTTTCACATATTTGCAGAATTCCTGGAATAGCCTTAGAAAAATGTTCCTTCTGTTCCGCAATATCACATTCGAAAGAAAGGAAAATTATATTAGATTGCATAAGAGTCATCTCCTACCTTTACTAGAGCTTGCATCAGAACCCGTCGCTCAAATGGGATATTGCTATTTTGAGAAGAGGTCAGAAAGCTCTATACAAATCCTCTTTAGATTTTTTTCAGACAATAGTTATGCTGCATGACCTGGTTACAAAATCAGACTGTACCTCGATCTGCATACGCTCTACGATAGGAAAACTTTTGCTAATTCTTTTCTTTGGCATCATAAGGTTAGGGGTCTATATGATACCTAGTGCTCTTTGATTTTGGAAACCGTCTGGGAGATTTTATTTACCATTTTCTATCACAGGTGGGATGTAGGGAATCCCTTCTTAGAACATCGTTTTTCGTTGGATCAGCCAATCGCTGCAAACCTCGCCATCGAGTCTTACGCCAACCTAAGTGTTTCAAACATAGGCATAAATTATGTAATATGCTTGCATTGCTGAATTTAGATATCTGATTGAAAGTTCGATGATAAAGAAGCTCGTGTTGCAATCAGAATTACGGTCAACTCCTTCTTCTATCTACCTATCTTCCCTTGGTAAATGTGTTCCATTAGTCAATTGTGAACTTTTTTTTAGAATTCTCTTGTCCGTCCTCACTTTTCTCACCAGGTCGGCTTAGCCGATTTAGGTCTGCCATCATTTTGTGATGATCTCAACCCGTGCTCTTACTCAGGTATCCTGTATTTCACTTGTAACGTATTCGGATAGTGTGTGGGACCTCACTTTTCCTCGTTTTGTCGGGGAGGAAAACAGGCATCAGAGCTCCTAGATTTAGGGTGTTGGGCTGGAGCTGCCCCAAATTCTATTATGTACTTTACACAGGAAAAAAGTAAAAATTATAATTATAATATTAAATAATTAGTAATTATTATCTGAAAAATCATAGTAAAAATAGCCAATTCCGTGTTTTTTTTTTTTGAGTAGGCTCACAAGTAGTTCTATTTTGCTTCTTCTCCATCTTGCTTATGTACTTGAAAGAGCAACAAAGTGAAGTTTCAATATTAGCAGAGATGAAAGGTCACTGAGAGGTAAATATGTTTGACAGTGATGTGCCCAGGACAGGTGACTTGAATTTCTGGTGAGAGGGAGCTGGGAGCTGCTGGTGAGTGGCAGGCGTCATCTTCGTGGAATTATCACTCACCGTGATGGTCGAAAGGTTATTCATAAGTTCTGGATAAAAACAGCTACCGAAAATTACTTCAAGTATTGTCATGTAAACGAACGGTATGCCGGAAAAAACATTTCCTTTCCGTAGCAAGGAAGATGTAGCATTATAGACCACACATCAGAATTTGGGCTAAGGTGACACCATCTCAATACCGTTTTAGTAGCAGACGTCTGCAGCGGTTTTTTTCACCATTTTTGTTGGAACCCAAGGAACATCCCTGTCCAGTGATCTTAATGTTCCAATTAGTTCTTTATCCATTCGCGCTGTAGACGAAAGGAAACGTTCAGATCTTAGACTCCAAACGGCCGTAGACAAGGGGAGGGACCGCAGCGCGGCGTTCTTGGGCAGAGACACCGGGGCTCTGCATGCTCATTCTGGCTGTCTGCAGGTTGGCAGAAGAGAGCGGAAGTGCCACGTCGCAGCAGACAACCACAGCCAGCATGCAGAGCTTCTGTGTCTTTGCCCAAGAACGCCGCGCCGCGGTCCCGCCACTTTTCTACCATCTCTTCTTGACGCAAAAATGGACGAGTAATCAATTCGAGTGCTGTTCTTGTACGACCTCAAGTGAAGCGCCATTGCGATCAAGAGGGACAACAACATCACCTTGACATCCGGCCCAATGCTCATCAACCGTGCAAAAGTGCCGTCTCTTCTACTAACGTTTCCCTTCAGGCAAAACGTCATCTTGAAACCACCTAATGGTCAACCTGCAGAGCTGATGATCAAGGTATTCTCCACTTGAATTAATGGAAAGCAGCATGATGGGCACCATCAACATCTACAACAGTCTACTGCGGGCGAACGTCGTCACTGTTGAAGAGACATCATTGTGTAAAAATGCATGTTTTGCTCGACAGAACGCACCCTCACATGACTTTTTTTTTAAATTCAACTTCAGTAGATAGAGCAGGCATTACTCACGGTGCCGCCAAACTTTGCCGACCTAGCGCTGTTCAACGAACACCTTCTTTCCTCGCAAAAGTTCTCTTTGACCGAGCAGAAATTCGCCAACTTTGAGGGCTCCCTATTATACACCGATGACTTTTTCGATCCTGTGGCAACCTGATTGCTGAACCTGCGACGTGAACTCTGCCCTGATAGGATAGACCTGTGATAGGTATCAATGGGTATACAATGTGATTATAGGGTGTCCTGAAGTTTTTTTTTTGTTATAAAAAATGTTGGAAAAGCGACTCTAATCTAGAGTCATTTCTCGGCGACCTAATACAGGAGAGGCTTCACATACGCTTTTAGACAATCATACGCTGAATGATAACCAGAGTACAGTCCTTCCGAAACGATGGGGCCGATGAGGCGGTTGGTAGATCAAGAGGCGACGAGGTGGACTTGGCAGCACACACCAATTTTATAAGCATTTGTCGTTGCATTTGATGCCATTTTTAAAGGTATTCACAGTCCTTTCTACCACATTACTACCTTTACTACCATAACTTTTCTATTCATTGAATACCTTCATTAATTTTATTCCAAACAGTCATGTCGACCCGCGCTGTAGCCGCGTTGCCTCAAGATTTTCCGCCGGCCTCATCAGACCCACCGTTTCGGAAGGACTGTACTTTACTACTTTACTGTGACTTCATACTATAAATTCTACGCTTGTCTAATTAGCTTGTAGGACTAGGGCCATTTTAAAGGCCTTCGTTACTTTAGGAGTACGGCCCACCTTGCTCTTGTCCTCTATACTATTGGCTGATAGGGTTTGAATGCTGAGCTGATAACAACTGGATATACGATTATCTGCGAAAAAAAGCCAAAAGGGAAATGGTTTTGGGGTTTCTACTCCCGGGAGAACGAGGGCGGGGCATTCATGCGAGAAATCTACCACAAACGCGACTGTGCTGATCACTAAGCGATATTACTGTGACAGGTGCTTTCTAGGTATCGTAGAACTGTCGAAATGAACTTTACACAATGTGACATGCGCAGTCTACGCATGCGTGCGTTCGACGTGCGTGCGTCTATGTGATGAGGGGTAGGCTCAGTTGGAGCCGTGACGCAGCTCAGGCGCAATTGGGACGCACGCACTTGTGGTCTTACGGTGATTGCGCTATACTATCATTCTTGATATGCATGCTGCCTTGACTGGGCATCATGGAGATTCCTCCGGAAATGAATACGTGCTTCTGAGGAGAGACAGACGCAGGTTGCAGCTGCACCAGAACGTGCACTCATATACAGTAGAAACATTTGAGGCAGGACTCATCAATTAGCCGGGCCCTATTCATCCATCCATGGCTTCTGACTTTTTCACAGCATGAAGAACAACCCGGCTAATTACATGACATTCTGGAAAACATGCTATACATAGCCACGTACAAGTCAATACTTCCATGACGAGGGATCCCATGCGTCTGCGAATTGGCGTGTTCGCTGCACGCTGCGAGGCAAGCCTTTGTCAGTTAACAATGGTTGATGCTCTTTGCAAAACATCCGGCTGGTGACTTGCTGCTGAAAGCGTCGTGCAACTTCCCAGATGGAGCTTCGTGGGGCTGAGAAGGGGCTACACCATCATTTTTGTTTGAAACAAGGGTATGACTTATCTGGACGTATCCCGAATTTCGCGGAACCGATCTGGTTGGTTCTGCTAGAGACCAAATATTTTCATGTCTCAACTCTGTCAACTTTAACGTATGTTTTTCGGTTGAAAATACGAAGCCTCTGATGGCTCCAAGGTTTCGTAGCAGCACCACATCATTCAAACAACATGGTGGGCAGTTGACTCGTAGTTTTTAAGTGGCTACAAAACACAGCTGACAGTTCATCTGTCAGCGTTTGCTTGTCCTTTCAAGAGGTTTTCTATCCCACCTGATACTTTGGGAAATAATCCGTAGACGACTGCCTTTTTCGAAACTGCTTATGACTAAGCGTGTAGGTTCTTTCGCCAAGAAAAATGCAACACAAGAGTGAGTTTACAGGGTGATGAGAAATTATGGAACAGGTTTGGTAACATTTCCAATTTTGCAGTAAAATAATGTCACTACAAAAGAGAACGGTTCTTGAGGTGGTCACCATTTGCTTCAATGCCCCTCCTTATTCTTGTCGAAAAGTAGTCTCCTGTCTTCGCGGCTGCTTTTTGAAACTTTATGAAAATTTGTTCCAAGCTTTGTCTAACAATAAGCTCTATGCAGCTCACCCCGATCAACGTCAGGTACCGGAAGCCTGGGGGATCTCGTCGCATTCGTTGCGATCCTCTACTCAATTGCTGCCGTCCCTCCTCATTCGCTTCTGAAAGAAGGAAGCCCTCGGCGGCAAAAAGCGGCTAGGGTGACAGCAAGTGGGACGGGTTGTTCCCATGTTTTCTACTTGACACATCACACTGTACGGGTTATGTTCCTGCTGCACATTTATCAGAGAAAATATTGTTCCCCGCTCCATTGGTCGGGTAGTGGATATGTGGATGTAGATGACATGCCTTAATGGTATCGAATTCGGTGATTTCGACGCTAAGCTATAATAGCTCATGTTTACTTACAGTAGCGGACAAACGTATTGCAACAAATGGTTTTTCTTCCGTAACTTCTTTCAGGATAGTCCCACGCAGTTCAAATTTTTATATGAGTTGCAGATGCTCATGCGGAATAGAAGCAGTAAAAAACCTACCTACTTACTTATTTCGTACATTCATTGGTTTAGGAGAAATTTTTTGTTCACAGAGATCGAAATCTATCATTCAATTGTATTGGCAATGTCTTACAGAATGAGGGCTGCCATTGAAATCTAGGCACGGGTGAGATTCCTTTCAGCAAAATCAAACTATTTATGTCGAAAATGCGTATCCTCTGGCTACTTGTTGACTTCACCGAAGATTACACTACTTGACAGCAATTTAGCAGATGCTCTCCATGGACGTTTCTGGCACCCCTGCTCACTGTGTCAGCTCTGTTCAAAAGGCAGCGCTGCTCATAACGCTACCGTTGTTTCAGCTCAATGTGCTCAACTTCTATAAACTTTCCGGAAACTCCAAATATTTAGGCTAATTGCAGCGCAGTCAGAAGGGCACACCGTGGGGAAAAAGTTTCGGATTTTTCTCCTGGTCCAGGAGGAAAATATCCAAGTGACTGAATATAAGGCAAAGATGTTCTACGATTCCTAGAATATTTCTATGTACATTACGGTTCCTGCCGCTTTGCGTGTGACGAAGCAGGGGGACTCGAAATGCAATGAAGAAAGCCGAACATCACTCAAGGGTGGTAATTTGAACTGGCACTAGAAAAGCTAGATCACTCAACCGGTATTCGATGAATCGAATTGAGCGACTCGTTGTCAAAACAAAAGACACCAGCTAAAGTGTGAAAGCTCGTATGCAGAGCAAGAAGACGCACATGCTTGTGCTAGTGATGGGCATCCCACATTTGGAGTTCTTCTGGCTGGTCAAATTTAAAGAGCAATGAAGCGCCTTGTACATAAAAATATTCTGGAAATCCAAGAGCATCTTTGCCACTCATGTCGCTTTCCTCCTCCACCAGGGAAAAATCCGAATCTTTTTCCCCGGATATGCCCTACTGACAGTGCTGCAATTAGCCTAAATATCTGGAGTTTCCAGAAAGTTTATGGAGTGTGTTGATGTTGAGCACATTTAGTTGAAGCAGTGGTACCGTTATGAGCAGCGCTGCCTTTTGAACAGAGCTGACACATTGAGCAGGGGTGCCAGAAACGTCCATAGGGAGCCTCTGCAAAACTGCTGTCCAGTAGTGTAACCTTCGGTAAAGTCAACCGGTAGCCAGAAGATACGCATATCCAACATAAATATTAGTTCCATTTTGCTGAAAGGAATCTGACTCGAGCCTAGATTTCAATGGCAGACCTCATTCTGTAAGACATTTCCAATTCAATTGAATGATAGAATTCGATCTCTGTGAACAAAAAATTTCTCCTCAACCAGTGAATGTACGAAATGAGTAAATAGGTAGGTTTTTTACTGCCTCTATTTCGCATGAGCATCTGCAACTCATATAAAAATTTGAACTGCGTAGGACTATCCTGAAAGAAGTTACGCAAGAAAAACCATTTATTGCAATACTTTTGTCCGCTACTGTATTTTTATTTATTTAACATTTGATATTAGTAATATGTATGAATAGAGTTACTTCCGATCTCAACAAACTATTACGTACATACTAATGTGTTTTGTGAGAAATACACTCTTTTTAAGAGAAGGCTGAATGAATTTATCTAATCATGTACTTGCATGAAGGGCTCTTGCATGTACTTGTACATGTCCAGGTAGCGAATGAATAGATAAATAAATAAATAAATAAATAAATAAATAAATAAATAAATGATTGACGCAACACAACCCTTGCATGATAGAGACGATAGCGTTCTTTGCTTTGTATTTCTCTTTGTTTCTGGATGTTCGCGGTTGAGCATCATTATCTTACGTATACATTCACTTTCCAAGCCAACCACAGACACCAAATAAAGCGAGTGATGTCGCGGAACAAATGTGGAATGAAAACTCGGTTCCATAATTCCTGATCAACCTGCACACCAATTCCACAAATCATCGCTTAAAAACTACTCTACTCAAACCCAAAACACAGCAGGTTGTCATATCAATTTAGGTGGTTCCACTGAGAAGCTTGAGAGTGAGACACTTCCTACTTTTCTGACGATATTATTGTGACAGCTACGCTGAGACAGTCGTAGTAGCGCAGCTTCTCTATCTGCAAAGAAACTTAATTCTTAATATAGAAGACCTTGAAAATGTAACATTCGGTTCTTTCCACGACTGCCAGAAAGTTCGTACCTCGACATGGAATAACAGCAACAGTTTTAGCACAATATGCAGTAGTACTGGAGGTTTATGAAGGAAGGAGGGTAAGAGAGCTCTTAGTCATTTTGAAGGCCAAGGTTAGGATATCTTAATCAATAACGCTGTTTTACAGCGCAGAACAGAGTCGAAGCTCTTCTGCTGTCATTATCAGACAGAGTTTATCATCATAGTTAGCTATGCTCTAAGAACAACCAAGGCAATTCTGAGGGTAATGGCTTGGCAGCTCGCCTTCCGCCTGGATTTCATTGCTCTACGTATTCCATTGCTCTCCCGCGCAACAGGGCGAAAGTGTGCATGACAATAAACTGATTGTTCCAGTGATTTACAATTCATTAACGTAGTACATTGCAAACAATGATTGCTGCGGAACGGAATTTCGAAATATTCAAACGTAAGCTGTGACCGACAGTTCTTTGCCAGCGCAGCGTATTTTGACGAATCGTAAAATATTGAAAAAAAAAGCTATGATGTAACGGAAGCTGCCGTAGTACACACGTTTTCATGGGTATAAAAGGAACGTTCTCTCAGAACTCGGCACCTTGTGTCATGGAAACCGAGAAACAGCGATTGGCTGCGTATCGGTTCGTCGCCTACACGGCGGTGATCTTCTCTGTGGTGGCGGTGCTGTCCATCTGCATCACGCTTCCGATGGTCTATAACTACATCCACCATGTGAAGCGTTCGATGAAGACCGAAATCCACTACTGCAAGGTAAGTTTAAGCCATAATTACGCGCTCCCAGAATAATGCAAGCAATTTACAGGGATCCGCCAAGAGCATCTGGGGAGAAGTGAGCCACATCAAGAACTTCCCTAGCTCCAACCGAACCACGAGACAAGCCGGAGGCGAATGTGAAGGTTGCTGTGCACCCGGTCCAGCTGGACCACAGGGAGCGCCTGGAAAACCAGGACGTCCTGGTGCTCCTGGAGCTCCAGGAATGCCAGGAGCGCCCGGAAGACCTCCACAGAAGCCGTGTGAACCGATTGCACCACCACCGTGCCCACCATGCCCTGGTGGCGACCCTGGACAGCCAGGAAACCAAGGACCTCCTGGACCACCTGGACCACCTGGAAAAGACGGTTCTGCTGCCGGCGCCGGACAGCCAGGACCACCTGGACCGAAGGGACCACCAGGACCCCCCGGAAACCCAGGAGCAGATGGACAGCCAGGAGCACCAGGAGAGTCGGCAGTTGGATCGCAACAACCAGGTCAGCCTGGACCTCCAGGACCTCCCGGACCTCAAGGACCACCCGGACCCGACGGACAGGCTGCATCCCAAAGAGAAGTTGGTGAGTAATTAATTTCTAGTTGGTAATTTCTTGTTTTCCATCGTATTTTGCAGAAAACTAATATGTAAATCTAGTCTAGAAACCTATGGAGCATCAGTTATGTATAACATTTCAGGACCACCTGGACCAAAGGGACCACCAGGACCCAGCGGTCCTCCTGGACCTCCTGGAAATCCTGGAGCACAAGGTGCCCCTGGAGGAGCTGGAAAAGCCGGAGAGCGTGGAATCTGTCCCAAATACTGCGCTCTCGATGGTGGAATCTTCTTCGAAGATGGCACAATGCGTCGTCGTTAAGAAAATCGAAACATGTGGTAGTAGTAGTTCGTTCTTGCACAAGGTGGAATTTGAACTCGCCGATAAATGTGTGCAAAAGCAATGCGTCTCATCTTTCTGTTAGAACCAGTGAAACTGAGCACATTCAGGAGAAGAGAACAAATCCGTAGTTCAGTTATTTCCTGACAGACTTCGCTAGAAATCAATAATCCTATTCAATGACACTCTCTTGTCAGGAATTCCCTCAAAAAATTTCTTTCCGCTCAATTATCGCAAGCGTGCTTGACACAGAAAAGGATTGACCGCGAATCTCAAACGATTTTGCTGACGAGTAAAATCATCAAAGAAGCAAATAAATCGTCCGGTTTCCGGCTGAAGCGTGGTTTTCAAGGTACAATTACTGAGTAGCGGAGTTCTGAGGCCTATAGTTCACTAAACCAGCATATATGCCGAAGAGACGACATAAACATGTGCAATCTCCCAGCAAGAGGCAGTCGCTCCATTAGAGGCACCCTCTAAGATTTTTAAGATTTCCATAGAAGAGCTCCTAATCTTAATGGTTATATCAGATCCCATGTTCGACCATCTTTGAATCTTGGCATTGTGGTGTGTTCGTCGGTAGGATTAGCTTGAGCGGTTGACCAAGATTGTTATTTAACTTTTTTCTAACGTTTCGGCGTCGTCGCATTCGTCAGAGCCTGGAAAGTCAAAGTCATATGCAACCTACCCTCTCAAACACCTCATCATGCTACAAGATACCAATTAATGGTTATATGTTTTCGTAAGAACCTGCACAAGAACGCGTTTTCAACTTCAACTTTTTGGGAGCTTGTGGGTGGAGTCAGGGTGGTATCACGGGTTTTCACCACCATCCACTTCCCTACTGGTCAAACATGGAGCGCATTTCCTATCCTGCTGAGAAGTTCATAGTCAGGAACTCTGGAACACTGTGAATTTCCTCAGAAGGAGCGCTGCCTGGAATGCATTATTCAGAAACTTCGTCCTCCCATCTTCGCCACGCAACCGGCTCTTCATACAAGCTCCTCAAGAATTGGAGCTCGAAACGGGTATTCCGAGAGTATCGTATAGAATCCCACACGTCATGTATTCAAGAGTTTCTGCAGGCTATTTTCATGTGATGTTTCAAAGAATTTTTTTGAGGTGGGTGATCTCGAAAACCATGGGGCGGTGCTTCTAAAACGAACTAGCGAAATGTGGTATCAAATCAGCAACAACTGCAACCCACAATCAGGCTGAAAAATTGGCTTCCAATTATGCGTGCTGTATGGCAGCTGTGCGGATAACAAGAAAAATCTAACCCCAACCACATGCAGTTTAGGGCTGAGCGATCCAAGACTGGGGGAGGGTCTTCACGGATGGCTAATACATACCTTGCTCTGACCTCCTACTCGTGATATCAATTACAGGGGTTGTCGGTCATGATGAGGTTGAACAAAGAAAGGGGGGGGGGTAGTGTATGCTTCTGCTATTGAACCACTCAAAGAAGGGGCCTATCACAGAGACACGGCCCGCCCCTTTCCGCCACATGATGACCCACATCCGAGGGGGAAGGGCAGCTTTTATCACAGAAATAGGTCTGGCAAAGGCGTTACAAAGGAATAAAAAATCGCACTGGTTTGTTTACAATACCTTGTTCTTATCATTTTTGCAAAGTCTATTTTTAGAAATTTGAGTTTAAAAGAACAATGTTTGCTGACTGTGTTTTTGAATTTCTTATAATTCAGACTTACAACCATTGGAAGTCACGGACACCCTACTTTACACAGCGGCTATCTACTGATCAGGTTTTACAATTCATTTACTTCACTCAAGCAAAACCTACTACTGAATCCTGATAGTGGTTCCAGAAATAAGGTCATTGAAGAAACAGGTGAGACGATACGGGGAGAGCTTTTTGCTAAGTTTAGGTTCCGTTTGTAGACAAAGACAATGCTGTAGGTACAGCACATCAAGAGGGTTTTTTTTTTGCTAGGTGTTCCAGGAATAGGAGAAGGAGGTGCTCATATGGCAAGGGTCCAAACTGTTCGACTGTTTGTAAGCAAAACCACTGAGTTGTAGGTCATGATGGAAAAATCTGGAACATAAGAGGTGATACAATCTCATATAAATTCCCAAGAATTGAGAGTAAAATAAGAGGTTTCTTCGGAGCATTTTCTGATGAGAAGGAAGGACTGAAGCACTTATGCTTACTTAATCTCTTAAGACTCGAAAGATGAGAAAAACTAACCAATCTGTCAAAAGAATCAAAAATCAAAATTGATGGACAAACTCTGAGGTTTTCTTCTGTAGTTACAATGGAGAGATCCGTAGAATTTATGAAGCGGAACTTGTATAGGGTGTTTTTAAGATGAGGGTGACGCGATGGGAAATTGTTTTCTCTAGACACATGAGGAGATAAGATCGCTCTATTGGACTAATTAAATCCGTGAAAAGTGCAGGATTGGCCATCAGTCTTCGTTTATGAAGGTGACAAGTTATGTGCAGTTCCTGTTCGCCGAGTGGAGTCCTAAGATGACCGATGAACAGCGAGATACGCAGAAATTCGCTTGTTTACTACTTATTCTACTTATATTACAGAATTTCCGAGCAAGTACATAGATCTGAAAGACAAAAAAGTGTGGAATGAAATCCCTAACGCCCCAGCTGTAAATGCGAATTAGAAGACAACTCTTAGCCGTAGAAAGCAGAGCCCTGGAAACCCTCGAGACAATTGAGATAGATGCCTCGCTGTTTCATTTTTTACCAGCCTCTAAAGTCACATGAGCATCTAATCAACTACTAGGCTAGCACGATTGACATTCGAATTTGATACACAGCCGACGATGACGAGAGAATGCACTAGAAAAAGTAAAGTGCGGCTTAGAGTCCGTTCGCTATCCATAATGAGAGTCCATGGAGTTCCTGGCTCGGAAGTAAAGACAGTTGCATGTTCTTTTAGTCACAGACGCTGTTGCCATTTCCATGCATTACGAAGTAATATGTATGTAGAGAGGAAAGAAACAAGGAGAATGGGGTGTGAAGCGTCTGACCTGGGTAGGGTGGTGCAACTGAGCTCTGAGAATGGTCAACTCACTCAACTAGCCAATCGCAGATCTTGTCCGCACCGCCTCTACCAGGTGTAACGATCTACATCCAGGAGAATGGCATCTCTGCGCGATTATGGGAGTTTCTAGGTGCATTGTGCACTCAGGATGCATTTTACGAAGAGGATGAAATCCAAAGAAGAAGTAGTGTCGTTAGTAATTCACCAACTAATTATTAGAAAAAGTCACATAGTAATTTTGAGAAAAAAGTATTGAGAGCAGAGAAAGCCTAGTAGTCTTTTCCGAGCCTTCTCCAGAGCTGCTTGTCCGCTCTCTCTTATTCGAAAACTTTGCTTCATTTTGCGGCTACCCATGAACGAATCTCTGAAGATTTCGTGCATCAAGCATTATCAGCTCCTAATATGTTTAAATGACGAAAATAACAAAAAAAACAATAAACAACTGCATCTATCCACAGAATTTGCTACAACATATGTCAAAATTGATAGCTATACATGGTTATCGAGAAAGTTTCCAGGATTGACCCGCTTCTCTCCTTTTTTCAAAATTTTGGGAGCGATCGTTAGCCTGAAGTCTTCTGAGTAAATATGTCTAGCTCCACATTCTCAAGTTAACGCACTCGAAAATTTGAGACATTTTTCTATCCTATCCATGAGGGGATCCACATGCTTTCGTATGGGACACCCGTCTGCAGATCAAGAATTTTGGTTTCTCCACACGAGAGCGAGGTTTTGGATGATCGAATCACCCCACCCTATAGGACGGGTCTATCACCCAACAAGAATTTTCTGTCAAGAAACATGAGAAACTTGAGCCATGAGATTCACGGACGAAGACGTACCGAAGTCGGCCGTTGAAAGCTACTCTGACACAGATGGCAAAAGGAGCTCTTCGAACGGCTTGGAAAATTGGAATCGAGTTGTGAGAAATGTAATTGCGTTGGTTGCACCTATATTTGACCTCAATGGATAAACTTTCGTCGCTGTGGATCGCTTGGATGGAGTCCAATAAGAAAAAACATTGAAAGAAAACAATACCAAAAAAAAGTGGAAAATAAATTAGACTCAAAAAGTATAATAGTAACCTAATTGTCCGTTTCGCTCTCTATCCATGTACTGGTAATTAGGTTTAGTGAAGAAGGTCTTCTCGGAACTCATCAGTAGGTTGGAAAAGACCTTATTTTAGTTTGTTGAAGTAAGTAGGGACTAACCTAGGTTTCCTCCTAAATTCTCAACGTGGAAACATTTTTATTCCCCTATAAAGCAGCTGTAAATACTCTACCCATTGGAGCTAGACATTCCAAAACTCTGTTAATATAATAGATTTTGCTTTGAGTCCACCTGGAATTCTGGAGAAAACTAGGAACAGAATAAAAAGAAAATCCATAAGCAGTGTTTTCTGAGAAAAATTTACGGCGTTCGTCAACATCACATCCAACCTGCATACGTAGCAACGTAGCCGCAAAAGAAAAATCGCTAGGAAACGGCTTAGTAGTGCTTTTTACCCAGTTCACATCTAATACAAACGTGACATATGACGGTGGAACATAGGTTCTTCACGTTCGCCGCCTTAGCAACTGAGACATTCTGTTATGAGGTTTACGTAAGGCTGACCAAACGAGTCGAATATGGTTGGAACGACTGGCTTAGAAGAAGCAAATATATTTCCAACTTTTTTTCCCTCCCATTATCTTTTCCTCCCATTATCTTCCTCCCATTATCTTACGGAAAAACTCACATTCAGCAGGCTACTACGTAGATAAATAAATAAATAAATAATGTTAGAGCACGTCGAAGCTGACTGGTACCCTAGTCCACTTCGAATTGCTCTCATGAATCCCAGCTCCACATGTTTACACACAGCTTGCTACGGAAGCTTTGGTGGAACTGAGTGGTCGCAGCAATTAGACACGCTGAGGAAATAGATGCTTTGTTGTGCAAGGACGCATAGAGAAAGCATGAATATTCCATAAGAATTAACTCGATGAGGGACGACTTCTTTCCGAGAATCCTGGAACTCGTACTGCCGACTACTTGGGGGTACTGGTTCCTAGGAATACATAACTAATTTGAGCTCAATTTGACGAGCCCGCCATTCTTTGCGCGTTTCTACGTTTTCTCTAGTTCTGGCTCCTTTCTCTGCTCAGAGGTTTTATAAAAGTGACAACTCGGCTTCCAGTAATCATATTGACTTAGAAATTTTATTACTTCACAATTAAAAGATCCTGTGGGACAGCATAGCCTCAAAGGCCTGATAGACTGAACCATGCAAAAAAAAATTGCGCTGCACAATCCGTGAATTCGTACGTTAGAAAATAACATTGAATTCTTACCCTTGAGTCGCGTAGAAGGTTTAATGATCTCTGTGCTTTCTGTAAAATGTTATGCGACATGATGGAAATTGATCTAACAGTAATATAGGTTCAGAAACTGTCAAAAACAAGAGGTGCTTTGAAGAAGAATCCTCGCATAGGTCCAGAAACAACTTATGGACGTGGAAATTTTGCAGCAGGACCTGCTTATTTGTCTCCAGGACGTGGAACTTTTACCGAGTGCTCTTACGTTTTTCTACTATATTGAGAGCTGGATCTGTAAAAAAAATTGTTGAAGACAGATAGGGAGGCCTAGATGCATCATTTAAATTACCAAGGGTGAGCAATCTCTAATGCCTAACGATGGGTAAGTTGGTCTTGATACGTTTGTTCTGGGTAACCCCAACAATACATGCGGCCCCAGGAGTAGATCTTAACATGGAAAGCGGCTAGAAAAGACTAAAAAACCTTGCAAAGAGCACACAGCCAGGTATTCCCAGAGAAACCGTTATTTTTAGCAAGCTTTCAGGCACCGATCTCTCGGTCTTCAACGCCTCTTTTCAATCTCCTGGAGATGCCAATCACGAGCGCGCAAAGCAGTCAATCATCGCGGACCGGGAAAACAACGCTATCGAAGATTAAAGAAGCACAAAAATGCAACAGAGTTTGAAAAAGCTAATCCTGCTCTCACTCTACAGTAAGAGATCATAATTGCATAAAGTAAAAAGCATGTCATGTCCCGTAAAGGGACAAGAATAGTCTGTTATCCAAAAAACGATAGGACAACAAACTATGCAAGTGTGCACTAGGTTATTATTAGGTTATTTCCTGCATTTTAGGTGTTTTTACTGACCATTTCTGGTATAAGAACCTGATGTTTGTTGAGTAGTTGGGGTCTTATCTCCAGGAACCGCATGCATCATCGAGATTACCCAGGGTAGACGTATTGAAACACCCAAAATTCACCCTTAATTAACTTGAACAGGTGTACCTTTCGTTATCTCAGCGATGCATCCAGGCCCAAAAATGTTCTTCGGTGTTCTTTCTATGAAAAGTCATGTACAGTGTGTATATTTCGGGGTGGCCGGTGAGCGCACCGCATGCCATGACGCGTGGTGTACTGCTGGCAGCGCTGCAGCAGACAACCAGCTGAGTATCGATCGCCAGCTCGCGTCATGGCGAGCGGTGCGCCCGCACGCCATCCCGAAATATACACACCATATGTATATTCGCATCAAATCTACCACACTCGATCATTTCGAGAAGGTATAAACCGTGGAGCGGTCACTGCACGACCCCAGCGGCGTTTGTAGCAAAGAAGCAATCGGTGAATTTCATCCTCCATTCTTGTGCGGCGAGCTTGGATAACGGATAAGGAAGAATGCGGCTGATATTCCTCATAATTTTTCTGATGAGATCTTCCTCACAGCCAAAGAATGGAAAATGTTGGATCCAGGAGCCGTATCCAATATATTTGACCGTGGGAGGGAAAACACAGCGGGTATATATCCGCTCCCACTGGTTTTTATCCACTTTGCTATCCAATTAACTCATTCATCCGCATTTTAATTTCTTGGTGCAAGTGCTGTGTCTCGGTGAGAGTCAACACAAAATGAAGAAGGAGTAGACCATGGACAGTTATCATATGGAAATCGACCGGATAGGAATAAGCTGTAGTGAAACGATTGGATTCGTATATCCAAGGATATGTTTTCATTGGATAGCAGATTCTCGAATCCACTGTAACATATCCGCTAGAGCGTGTTTATCCGACTGGATAAAGTATATTGGATACGGGTCCAGAAATTGATGGATTTCAAGCCGCATCTGCTGATAAGGAAATAAAGCCTGTAATTTTTCGAGTATGACACTAATTGAATCGGCTTCTATGGATTATTCATGGATAATCGAAAAGAAACAAAGAGGGGGGGGGGGTCATAGGAACTCGGCAGTATTCCGACCATAGAAGGAGAAAAGGGGAATGAAGAACGCGGCAGCGTCGTTTCGACCCTGCCGGCGAGAGGCTAATCCGTTGAAGCCGATTCAATTTCTAGTAGTCATCGTGTGCGCAAGCGCAATGACCCCGACGGCCAGCAACCAAGAAGGCCGTTGAGACCCGCGATGTCCCAGAAAAACGATAGGCTTCCAAGGGATGCATAACTGCATACTTACGTTGTGTAGCAAAGGATCTATGGCTGAGAATTTCATAGAAGTGAAACTATTTTAGGAACCTGAATTGAACAAAAACGATGAGCAGGACGGAATTAACAAAAGATTATGATTTCGGCAATAAATGTAACCAGATCATGCCCAGGTTTCATAAGGAGGGGACATGGATCACAGGGAAAGCATTTTTCATCACCTGATTTGCATACTGGTATATGGGCGCAGATTTTTCTAGTCATAATACGAAAGCATCATTGTTATTAAACAACTGTTCTCAGCAAAATCCTTGAATTCTTCGGATACTAACTTTAAGACGAACATGACGAGAAGAAAACTTGCTAGTTTAGCAGAAAATCAATGGTCTTGAAGGGTAGAGTGTCACAAAGACGTCCTAATCCCCTTCGCCAGCGATCGCATTTTCGCCCTCCGTTGGAGCTCATTGGGAGGGACTTCATTTTTTATGGACCAGTGGGAGTATTAAGAATGAAACGACATTATTTGCAGTTTACGACTCGCGTAGTGAGAAGCACAAGAAGAAATTGAAGCATCCGCAAATGAGACAACTGTTTTACATTTTCAAACTTCCTTATTTATTGGTAGACGTAAACAGGATGGACGAAAATTATTCGTTAACTAAATGTGAACTGATGCTCGTATTGCACCAGGCGCTTCAGCATTTTTTGGAATTTTTAGGGACAATTTTCCCAATTTTTTTCTGAAATACATATCTCTATCAACGAGACAGGGCTGGCAGAGCAGGAGCCAAAAGATGTGATCATACGAATTTTAAAGCGGAACTGATCTGATTTTGTGCTTGGATACCAGTCTTTCCAAGAAATACTTGCCTCCCGCTACACAGCGCGTCGACTGAGCCACGTCGCAGCACGTATGATAATGCATAGGAGGCGCGGCGCAGCTCAGCAGACGGGCGGTGGATGCCGGAGGCAAGTATTTTGTGGAACGGCTTTAGTCACTAAAAATTCCATCGTCACGAAGAACAAGTGACGTAATCGTCGCTGTTTTGTTACAGCCGCAACGACACACAAATGAATTACTAAGCAAGTGTGATAATATCCATCAAGCACAATGATAAAAAAAAGCTGACGTCATCTGGCACATGGATGAATAACTGGGTTGTTTACGATTACCCACAACAACAACCGATCTCATGCTGCTCGCCTGTACGTATGGTAGATGTAGGAAATATGGTGATCCTTCCACTGAACTCCCTGGACTGTGCCCCTCATGATCACCATACTTTCTGACCGTCAGAAATAGATTCGGAGCAAGGAGCTTCCGCAAAATGGGAAGGAGCCGGAACGGAAGTGGTCTATTTCTTCGTGGCGCAGCTTATAGTTTCGGGAAAAGTTGCCAAGGAGATAGAAGATTGCCCTTCATATTTATTTTAGTTACGTACCTGTTCAAGTTATAGAATAACTGCTAATAACTGAAAATCTGAACAATAGAGAATGAAGCAAACTCCCCACTTCTTCCTGGACAGCCTATCGATGGTATGAGTCCAAGGAGTAACTATGTTGCAAAAGACATTTCAATAGTTTCGCTTAAATATGGTAAGATTGTGCCGTCCCGGAGCCTCATTAAATATAAATTTCTTCGTTTCGTGGATATTGGACTCCTGTTTTCAATCTTTATTGGCGAGCTTTCGGTGTATAACACCTTCGTCAGGCCTACAATACATTGCAACATATCATCTAGTACTCATGATAACAAGGATGTCAGACAGGGATGAGCAACTAGACTAACCAGGCTATGCTACCCAGATGACAAACAGGCCAGCAAGTGAGTCAGTGGAAGAATGAGAACTACAGAGATTGCGACATAAGAGACAGGGTCACAATCACGACCGCTCTATGTGATAAGCCTTAGTATATCCATCATCTCATCCTTGCTGTTTATTTCCGGCGTGAGGCGCTTTATCGCCAGAGCCTCGAGCAACTTTCTTTCCAAAGGGCTTTCCAGTGAGCGGTGTAATACCGTAACCCTAACTCCAGGCGGATCTTCTCGTGTGTGGTGCAGGGTACGGTGATGCGAAAAGCTGTTGTTCGGATAAGACGAAGGATTTCGCATTGCTCTTAAATGTTCATCGAGGCGCTTATGGAGAGGTCTTCCAGTCTCTCCAATATACTTTTGACCGCACCCATTACATGTTACCATGTAAACTGTTCCCTGTAGTTGACATATTTTTCGTTCTATGCAGTATGTGCAACTACTCCGCCCACATTTTTCTTCGTAGATCCGGGATGATACAAGCAAGCTCCTCAAGTTCGGTGGTGGTCGGAATATTAATTTTATCGGAAGACCTGACGATTTCACGACTTGGTTGACATCCTTTGCACATTGTTCGTTGAGGAAAGGTAATACTAGTGGTATTCCCCCAGCAACGAAATGTGGACGCCACGATCTTGCTTCCAATGTTGTGTACCCATTATCTTCCAATATCTGTTTCACCGACTCATCCACTTCTTCTGAGTCTTCACTGCAGGTTCTCTTCTTCGTAACGACGAAATTCCGCACCATATTAACTTTCATGTATAGAGGGTGCGCACTTCTAGAGTGCAGCAATACGTTCTTCGACTGAGGTTTTTTGTACCATCTGAACTGTTTCTTGCTTTGGAATATTCGGACCTTGGTGTTGAGGAACGGTAGAAAACCGTCCTCGTCAGGCAGTTCACTTGTGAATTTTACGTTGGGGTCACACTCATTCAGGTTTTCTAGCATTATGTGTAACTCGTCAGCGTTGGAACTGATGACAAACACGTCGTCTATATATCGTTTATAGAACAAGATTCCGGAAGTGAGTGATTTACGTTCTATTCGGTCCAGATAGACGATGGCCAATAGCGGTGATATCCTCAAGCCCATAGCAAGACCACGTTTTTGCGCATAAAACTCTCCATCGAATTGGAAAATATTGCATGCTAATGTAGCTACTAGAAGTTCTCGTAGGTCATTTGCTCCTAGTCCGAAAGTTTGAACTTCACCTTGATGTTTCTGCAGAAGTTCTAATATAGCGTGGACTGCTTCATCATTATTGACATTTGTATAAAGAGAAACCGCGTCGAAACTCGCGTAGCACACATCTTTTGGAAGTTCGCAATTATTCAAGGCAGAAATGAATCCCTGTACGTTAGTTATGTGAGCTGCTACATGATGTAACAGCGGCGACAGTAGTTTTACGAGAAACCAACTTATTCGATCTGATGGTCCTCCACATGACGATATGATCGGCCGCACTTTGATTCCTCTCTCATCCATATTCTGTGAATCTATTCCTGCAGGGATCTTGTGCGTTTTGATCAATGCGTAATAGGTGGGAACGGTGGGGAACGTTGGTATGAAACGCTTAACGGTTCTCGTATTCATTATCTTGCCTAGGACTCGTTTGATGGTGCTTCGAAGGTCGTTGGAAACCTTGTCGAAATCTCTTAAGGATGATCTTTCATACAATGTTGTGTCCGAAATGTTGTCGCGGCTGATCTTCTTGTCCAGTGTTTGGGTCAATACTACGAAGTCTCCACCTTTGTCGCTCACACTGTAACGGAGTTCCTTTCGTAAATTCAGCAATTTTCTCAGTCCACGTCTTTCCCTTTCAGTTAGATTCGATCCTGATTTTGTTTTACTCTGGTTTGTGTAAGCTTGCATGATACTCAGTTGTAGTGAGGCCAGCGCAGGTTCGAGTGCAGAAGCTGGTTTCGGTGTTAACACCGAAGTGCGTGGGAAAGGTATGGAAGCAGTGAACGATGCTATCCTGTCCATGACTGTCGGGGCGGAATTTTCTCGCCATCGAGCCTGATACGCAAATTTGAAGAAGCCGCACATTACTGAATTCAAAAGTTCTTGATTCATTGCAGTTGCAACGGCAAAGGATGGTCCCAAATTTAGCACGGCCTTCATTTCATCATCAATCTTATCCGTTCCAATCACTGTGCAACGATCTGGTGGTATTGCATCCGGCACAATAAATTGATCTCGTGGAGGTTGACGGGAGCGCAAGTATACTAGTTTTTGCTGTAGTTTTGCCTTCTCGCGTTCTCGAATTAGTGAACAAAGCTTTTGATTTCTATTTGAAAATGCTTGCCATGTGTGATTGTCAATTCTCTCCTGTAGGATTTTCTTGAACGTTGTGATTCCACTGATGTATTGCCCTCTACGCCTTCGGCGCTCCGCAAGGCATGCTTCTAGCAAGGCGCGTTTTAGCGATGACAGACTTCGAGAAACTTTTGTGTTCTTAGTGAAAGGTACGTTGGAAATGGAATCTTGGAGGAATTTCGGAAGCAGTTTTTGAGCTTTACAGGATAGAAGAAAAGAGATTGACTCATCACATACTACACATGCCTGGTGACATGCCACATACTTAAGGAGGACAGCAAATAAATCCGAACAAATGTTATGTCTTTGTTGTAGAAACTTCAAATATGGTAAGATTGTGCCGTCCCGGAGCCTCATTAAATATAAATTTCTTCGTTTCGTGGATATTGGACTCCTGTTTTCAATCTTTATTGGCGAGCTTTCGGTGTATAACACCTTCGTCAGGCCTACAATACATTGCAACATATCATCTAGTACTCATGATAACAAGGATGTCAGACAGGGATGAGCAACTAGACTAACCAGGCTATGCTACCCAGATGACAAACAGGCCAGCAAGTGAGTCAGTGGAAGAATGAGAACTACAGAGATTGCGACATAAGAGACAGGGTCACAATCACGACCGCTCTATGTGATAAGCCTTAGTATATCCATCATCTCATCCTTGCTGTTTATTTCCGGCGTGAGGCGCTTTATCGCCAGAGCCTCGAGCAACTTTCTTTCCAAAGGGCTTTCCAGTGAGCGGTGTAATACCGTAACCCTAACTCCAGGCGGATCTTCTCGTGTGTGGTGCAGGGTACGGTGATGCGAAAAGCTGTTGTTCGGATAAGACGAAGGATTTCGCATTGCTCTTAAATGTTCATCGAGGCGCTTATGGAGAGGTCTTCCAGTCTCTCCAATATACTTTTGACCGCACCCATTACATGTTACCATGTAAACTGTTCCCTGTAGTTGACATATTTTTCGTTCTATGCAGTATGTGCAACTACTCCGCCCACATTTTTCTTCGTAGATCCGGGATGATACAAGCAAGCTCCTCAAGTTCGGTGGTGGTCGGAATATTAATTTTATCGGAAGACCTGACGATTTCACGACTTGGTTGACATCCTTTGCACATTGTTCGTTGAGGAAAGGTAATACTAGTGGTATTCCCCCAGCAACGAAATGTGGACGCCACGATCTTGCTTCCAATGTTGTGTACCCATTATCTTCCAATATCTGTTTCACCGACTCATCCACTTCTTCTGAGTCTTCACTGCAGGTTCTCTTCTTCGTAACGACGAAATTCCGCACCATATTAACTTTCATGTATAGAGGGTGCGCACTTCTAGAGTGCAGCAATA
>JARK01001347.1:1818464-1830865 GCA_000688135.1 Ancylostoma ceylanicum | reverse complement strand
TATTGCTGCACTCTAGAAGTGCGCACCCTCTATACATGAAAGTTAATATGGTGCGGAATTTCGTCGTTACGAAGAAGAGAACCTGCAGTGAAGACTCAGAAGAAGTGGATGAGTCGGTGAAACAGATATTGGAAGATAATGGGTACACAACATTGGAAGCAAGATCGTGGCGTCCACATTTCGTTGCTGGGGGAATACCACTAGTATTACCTTTCCTCAACGAACAATGTGCAAAGGATGTCAACCAAGTCGTGAAATCGTCAGGTCTTCCGATAAAATTAATATTCCGACCACCACCGAACTTGAGGAGCTTGCTTGTATCATCCCGGATCTACGAAGAAAAATGTGGGCGGAGTAGTTGCACATACTGCATAGAACGAAAAATATGTCAACTACAGGGAACAGTTTACATGGTAACATGTAATGGGTGCGGTCAAAAGTATATTGGAGAGACTGGAAGACCTCTCCATAAGCGCCTCGATGAACATTTAAGAGCAATGCGAAATCCTTCGTCTTATCCGAACAACAGCTTTTCGCATCACCGTACCCTGCACCACACACGAGAAGATCCGCCTGGAGTTAGGGTTACGGTATTACACCGCTCACTGGAAAGCCCTTTGGAAAGAAAGTTGCTCGAGGCTCTGGCGATAAAGCGCCTCACGCCGGAAATAAACAGCAAGGATGAGATGATGGATATACTAAGGCTTATCACATAGAGCGGTCGTGATTGTGACCCTGTCTCTTATGTCGCAATCTCTGTAGTTCTCATTCTTCCACTGACTCACTTGCTGGCCTGTTTGTCATCTGGGTAGCATAGCCTGGTTAGTCTAGTTGCTCATCCCTGTCTGACATCCTTGTTATCATGAGTACTAGATGATATGTTGCAATGTATTGTAGGCCTGACGAAGGTGTTATACACCGAAAGCTCGCCAATAAAGATTGAAAACAGGAGTCCAATATCCACGAAACGAAGAAGTTTCGCTTAAGTTTAAGGTTTCCTTCTGAATGAATTGGTGTCGGTGGCATGCTGCCAATCGCAAATAGGAATTCTTGAAAAGCGCCAGCATCATCATGTTCCATCTTCCTTGCTTCTGAATCCAGCTACCAGAGCTAGGATTCATGAAACGTTAACCATGCAAAGCAGCAATGTTAAGCAACTAGTCACCATGAACACTATATTATATCTATAGATACAGATCGTAAAAGTTGGTTTACTAATCTGGTCTTGGTTGGTTTTTGCTTGGTTATGCGCTCATGAATCCTAGCGGGTTACCTCTCATTCAGGTCAAAGCAGAACCTTTCTGTGCAACCCCCACTGTTCGTGACACTATAATGTAACGCTGTTAAATCTATCCAGGTCAATAAGACCACTTTCTATAGCTGAATAGTCAACGGCATTGGTAGCAGATATCACAGGGACGTCCACAGCATGTAGAACATATCGCCTACTAATAGACCCTATGTTGAAGTTAATTATTGTGAAATTTTTTCATTTGTTCAACGGCTAACAGAATTCAAGGATCAGCCTATCCCTACGTGGCAACTCGTCCAGAATTGATACTAACCCGTATATGTAGAAATATAACTAAACCTTATTGACTTGCTATAACCATGAGGTAGGCTCTAGGGTAAGTGATATTTCCTAAGAGGCTGGATGAGAAGGAACAGTCGGGCCGTGAAGAATGCGGCACGCTGTGTGTGGCCACATGTTTTCGTGAGCTACTCACCTCTGTTTTGTTCCTTTTTCACGACATCTTCGGCATTAGACATTAATAACTCGAAAAACACGGCTGGCATCGCGCTTGACGCCTCAAGAGGATGTGTTTCTCTACTGGCGACAAAGCCTCCTATCACTCAGTAGGTGAGTGAAATGCCAGTAGATATCGCCTGGTAATTGGTCTTATGACTTTACTGTTAGTTCTGAAATTATTTTACAATACATATAAGAATCTTGTATTAGTTTATTTGTATCATTATTTTTAAAATATTGATTATTCATTATTAAAATTGATAATTTTNATACTTCTTCTGTGCTTTCACTACAGAGCAGTGAGGCTATTCCCAACGTCGTCGGCGTTCTTAGTAGTAAAAGCCATAGAGAATCAAGTATCAGAAATTTTTATACCTGTTAGCCGGGAATTTTTATACCTGTTTTATACCCATTTCAGGAAGAAAGGAATGTCGAGAGGTGAAAAATATTGGCTATCAACATAATTCGTGTTTTTTTGGTACGACTCGAAAGCGCTTTGCCACAGATATTAGAGCCCAAAACGGCGGGGACACCAATTTTTTCCCACGCCTCAACCTCCCGCACACTTTCTGCGTCCGCCACTGGTGGCTGCCTAAAACTTCTGCCAGAAACTTATGAACACGAGAAGGTAAGAAATAACAATAAGATGGCGAGAACCTATGTGCCTACAGTGCAGCTCTTACCCTGTGCTAAAGGCTTTCTCACCTGGGAGGATAATTGGACAAACGCTGCAGAGAGAAATAGCGCGAGAAATAGCGCAGAAATTGAACAGGGTGAAGAAAAAAACAGGCAATATGCACGAACACTCAACTATCGTCGCACACCGTCTGTGCCGATTTTAATGCAAGAAATAGGAGAACTAATTATTCAGGCACCAGTGTCTTGCTGAAATCCTATTGAGTAAAAGATAGACGAATGCCAGGTACTACTGTGAAGTAGAATTCATTTCCACATTTTGACTAAAAATATTTGTAGAAGTTTGAAAAAACATACTAGTGACTTTTTTGAGTCGTAAACGCATAAAAAAGAAAAAATTGGAAAGGCGGAAGAACTTCACCTCAGACATCTTCCAATTGAGGCATACGTTAGGAAAAATTTACGCAGGGAAGACAGCTTTTTTACACTATGTATGTACGTAAGGCTGTGGTAGGAATTCAAAAGTGACAACCAAGGGGAGTCAAGTGTTTACTAACAATGCACCTCACAGGTTGTTATATGGGCACGACTTATTCGACCTGACGTATCGAGTTAATGTCACCTTCAGAGACCTGAAAGCGGTTCAAGGTGACGCCATTTCATGGGGCAAAGCATTTGATGGGTCAGCTCGTAGAATGACGTCATCTTGAGCACCTTTTGGTCCTCTGAAGAGAACGAATAGATGAAACGTCAGGCGGAACAAATTGTATAACACCCTGTAAGACACAGCAGTGCGGATGAATAGTAGCAGGATGTCATGCTTAGGTTCATGCAGCGAGAACATGGGAGCTAATGACACTTCCTTACCTGTCTCATGAGAACGACATACCTTCACATTTGATAGTATAATACAGTACTATACAATACTATCCGTTCAATACTTTACTTTATTTTCGATGGAGCGTAAGGAGACCAACACTGCGACTCTCCTCAGCAGCAGAAGGCTGCAACAATTGCGTTGTGGAAGTAACACAATGGCTGCCAATTATGATGCATGGCCGGAGTTCTTGTTCCTACCCAGCGTTGACGCTTAACTAGACACGCAGAGAAGGTGAGGGAGTATACCAGCCAAATCGAGAGAAAAAAAGGCATAGCACCTTGCTAATAGGAAAATTCCATAAATCTATTTCTTTATTCATACAACTCCAATCTTGTCACACACTCATGCATTCGGCCTCAGTACAATAAACGGTGGCTCGGAAACAGCAAAATGTCCAATCAGCCTGGTACAGTCAAAATCTACAGAATCACGGGTGAAGTCCCGAAATAAAAAGGCACAAGTGGGGATGGGGCGATACACAAGGAGAGGGAGGCGTGGCCAAGCTCCACGAATGGTAAATTCATGTCATTGACCAATCGCGTGACTTGACTCCCTTTTTCCACGTATAACGCACCACACCCAGAACAAATTAGCACCCCCACTATTTCACATCTGACACACCAAAAATGCTGCAAACAAAGACTTGGGTTTTTCACATGCTGATCGTGTTCCACATGCTAAGCATCCAGATGCACCAGAGACATTTGCTGTAAGGTTATGATAGGGTTCGCATGAACCATTGAGATTACCATGGGTAAAGGCGTCAACACCACACAAATTTACTCGTCGTTAACATGGGTGTCGAAACGCTCACGCCGGGTAATCTCAATGATGCATCCAGGCCTAGGTAACCAGTAGAATGTGTATCTAATTGTAAGGTAGGAAAATAGTATGAAGAAGCTATATCTCTTAGAATCTTTCTAAACTTTGCAAAGAAGCCCAAACGTTGACTAGGTCGATCAGCAATATTTGACACTATACTTGCATGCTCATAGCCGATTTACACTTTGCACCTAATTCTACAGTAAGCCAACCGTAACCCTATAAAAACGCAACTTGGATATCGAATCTGCAGTCAAAGGGAGAACCAAACATGTTGGCAATAGGTATTTAAAAAATTGTGGCATAAAAGCAATCAAAACAAACTATTATTGTATACAAAAGCTAATCTCACACATCCGCTCAGATGATCTTCTATGGAACATTGAGTTGGGAACCTTCGACGAATAAAATTCGCCACGCGTTTCGATACCGCTATACAAGGAGGCACATAACAAGCCCCTCACGTTCAATGAACAGTAACGAACAATGTCCAAAACTTTCTGCACAATTTTCAATCAGGACCTCACGTCCTGCACTTATTGTTACAATCCTCATTCACATGCATGTCAAAAACCAAAACTTCTAGTACTCTTAGCGATATTACTTTATTGAAACAATGATTCAATCGAATACAAACAGTTTTTAACTTCTTTTCTAAAAATTTCCTAATAAAGAGTTAGTTAAAATGCTGTGACAGTCAAAGACAATGTAGATAGTAGATTGTAATGAAGTAACCGTAAGATACAATAATACAGCAAATGAAAGACAACTTTAAAAATAAGAGCGATTTTGGTTGAGATCTCTAATGATGTCCTAAAAAAAACTCATATCATGAAAAGATCGCCTCAGCCTTGATTCATGCTTTCTTCTCCCTGCAGCTCTACCAAAGATTCAGCTTTGTCAAGAGCTCTGTTCAAGGAATGGAGCACGTTCATAAATGCCGCTGAATGCGCATCGAACTTCTTTTCAGCCAGTTGATACTGCAACAAAACTAAGAAATCTTCTGTTCATTTCAAACAACTGCAGTGTTCCAATGCAACCGGAGAAGAATAACACGAAAGGCACAACGCTCACTATGCCAATTGTATTAGGGTTACGCATTTCAAAAAAAGATGTAAAGTGAGCATTAACCTGCTAAGCGCATAGCGCATGATTGTCTACTCAATTAAGGAATATACCAATGGGTGAAGTTGGGTTTTAGCAAAGTTATTAAAATTTGAAACAAAAATTGAATATAGGGAAGGGGAGGGCGCGTGTGGCGCAGTGGTAAGAGGCTCGCTGCGCACGCACCCGGTCGATGGTTCGATCGCGCCTACGGCCAACAAAGCCATCCTTCCCTCCGGGTCGGTAAATTGGTACCAGAGGAGTCTGGGAGGATGAAGCACTGACTTGGTTCATCGGATGCCCCCCGCAAGTCACTGTATAGGGCACATACGCATTCAACGCCTCTACGATGCTCAGATGAAGTCGAATGCGTGGCGCATCCCACGTGACGGGGTTGATCAACGCCGACCACTTTATCCGTTGTCCTTAGGGAAAGAACTTATGAATCGACCTATCATAAGGAAAATGAAAACCACGATAGTTGATCTTACCTTTACAACTAAATCGCGAAACCGGGTCATAAGCTCCGCGCAGTTCGTTCTAGCAGTTTCGGTCTCATCAATTCTTTCCTTTCCAAGACGTTGCATCTCCAACTTTATTTGATGTGCCTCACCGCGAACAAATGAATCCTTCTGTGTCAAGGCCTTTACCGCACTGAACAAAATTGTTCGAAAAAAAAAAAGAACTATGTCCAAATGCTTCCAAATGTGTAGCGATTAATAAGAATACAATGATAAATGCTGAAAATTCTCTGCTCACTTTGTTAACTCTTCCTTTTTCGCCTTCAGGTCTCGCAATCTTGAGCTATAGATCTCTCGTGCACGCTCATGCTGCTTTACCTCTTCTTCGACAGAAGCTGTGAGTCTCTGCAAGGAATAAATACTTATAACTTGAAATTTTTCATCTATTTATACGGACGAGCCCTCTGCTGATAACTAATGGCAGCAACACTTCCGAGACCTTTACTACCTAGCTTTCTTTTTGCAAACTTCCAAACAGTGACTACAGCTGCATTATTGCAGCGTGCCGCTACCAATAATTTGCGCGGCGCAGTCTTCGTCCTTCCGCATGGACATGCGAGGAAAAAACCAAAGCAGAAAAAAAAAACAGAAAAATATGACAAACAAAATTAACAAAAGTGAGAAAACAAATATGACCAACAAAATTATAATGTTATCAAGAAAAAGAAGAAACAGGAATATAACTTACAATCGCTTCATCAGCAGTCTGCTGTCTTCGTCTTGTTGCTTCATTCAGAAGCGACTTCACATTTGATTCATCCTGTTCAAGGAGGCTGATTTGAACCTTAAAAGAAAGAAACCTTCAACAGGTCAAAGCACTTTTTGAGAAAGGCTTACGTGGAAATCGCCAAGCTTCTCTAGCTCTGCAAAACGCTCTGCCAACAATTTAGCCGCGTTCTCAATCATCGTCATGCATTCAGCATTGTCAGATATTCGCTGTCTGAAAACCGCTGAAATTACCCTGCAGAACATGAGTGCTCTGATGAGAGGAACCTTTCTGCCTTGCAATCTTCTTGAAGGCGCTTTATATTCGTTCGCAGAGTCTCCGCTTCCGTCCGTAGTTCTTCGGGTGAGTCCACGATTGCCTTTTTCAGATGCTCGATTTCACTTTGGAGCGATTTGATTTCTTCCGAAAGTTTCGCCTAAGAGGAAATGAACCATCACGTGATCAAAATGGAAGCAGAAAAAGAAAGAAGATGTCTTCTTCCTCACCCCTTCCTCCTTCCTATCTTTTATTGATTTAAGAACTGCGTCTCTCTTGTCCTCATTCGTCTTTGACTCTTTGATCAGCTCAGTGAGGATCGTGTGCTTTGAGTTGTACTCTGCCAGTAGCTGGAACGAAGCGTGATATGAAGGCATAAATCAAGTTCGACGGTGGACAAAAGTGAAAATACCGCGTTTTCTTTTCTTTTCCTCATATCCCGTTCACTACGAAGAGTATTTTTCCGCTGTTCGGCCAGGCGTATCTAAACACTTGTTCTTCACCGTAACCATTAAAGGAAACTGCAAAGTGCACCAGTCTTACTCTACATATTGACGTTAGCAGTGAAAACTACCTGTTCTTGACCATCCTCCACAGCTTTTCGAGCTTCATTGTACTCACCGCTCGTCTTCTCGAACACTTGTGATGCAGTCTACAACTTGATTATAAGTTTCTTCGTTTCGTGGATTTTGTGGACTCCTGTTTTCAATCTTTATTGGCGAGCTTTCGCTGTTTAACACATTCGTCAGGCCTACAATACATTGCAACGTACTAGATGATATGTTGCAATGTATTGTAGGTCTGTCGAAGGTGTTAATCACCGAAAGCTCGCCAATAAAGACTGAAAACAGGAGTCCACGAAATCCACGAAACGAAGAAACGTACACGTAATGAGGCTCCGGGACGGCACCATCTTACCAAACTTGATTATAATTGAAAAAAAAAACGAATGAATTGTGACAAGAAAGTAAATATAATAAAAAAAAAACTATGTTATGAGAACACTTCACTGTCATACGAGAGAAATGAAATAACTTGAGTTAAAAAAATAGCGTGGCTTTCAAAGGTCTCTTTACGTCATAATCCATCACCACTAAGCCTCAGCTGGCTATGCATTGCGTAACACGATACTAAGCACTCCTTGCATAAAGTGTGTTCAAGACTTCAGATATACGTAATTAAAAGAAAATACCGAAAATTCATACTCTGTAAAAAGTCGCATAGTCCGCCATAACGGAAAACAACTTTCGCGTCCTTTTTGGTGCAGGATTTATAAGATCGCACATTGTGAAGTCGGCATCAGCATCTCCAAAGTCCATGACGAAACAACGCCTAGAATTGCGTAGACCAGCTCAGCGCCAAAGAATGTGGTGACAAATTACACCGAGAGTAAATTGTGGAATAAAATGTTAGTATTATTGACGAAGCCAAGATGCCATGACGTAGCCGAGATGCCAAACTGAGAGAGAAACTTACATGGTTGTGTATAAAAGCAGTAATGGTGTGCTCCTGTGCTGTATTTCTGCTGTTTCTGGATTGAACTGGCATTCGAAGGGTAGCTCAACCAAGCATTTCTCAGGGACGTCAAGGACTTGGGTACAGAAAGCGTGATAAATTGCTTGTACACGATCCGCCTGAACATTCTTGAAAAACATTGTAACATTAGTCACAAACCACTGGTGAACAAAAAGAAACCACACGAGATACCAGCTTGGTACGTAGAAGGTATATTCCACGACTAGTCAGAACCCCAAAAACAACTTGTCCACAAGCATTTAGCTAGCAAGCTTCTGATCGCATCTGAAACTTGCCTTCTCAAAAGCTTGTCGACATCTTGGTTTTGGGTGACTTGGTGATATCAAACTTGTCGACAACGATTTGCTAGTTAAAAGCTTGCTTGCAAGTTGTTTTTGAGCTAAACTAGGTCGACAACTTGTTTTTGTGGTTCTGAGTACTAGAGCACCTAGCATCGCCATCTCCGCAGCGATTTCACTTTTAATGCGTATCGATTATGGATGGTCAGTCGCCGATGTCGGGTGTGTAGCATCGTGAGGGAACAGGGGGTGTAACCAGGCGACTCTGATTGGCGCATTCGGGCCTTCCGTCACGCCCACCTGTTCGACTCGTACGGCGCTAAGCACAAACAGACCATGTTACGGGATTAACACCGTTCGAGTTTAAACAGATGAGCGTGACGGGGGGCCCGAGTGCGCCAGTTAGAGTCGAATGGTTACATCCTCTTTCCCTCACGATGATACATACCCGCCGATGTCCGTCCGCCTGCACTCAATACGTAACAAAAAGGAAATAGATCAGATGACGGGGATGCAAGGCGCTACACTCTTCCAGAAGTATAACGGCAGCGTAAAAGGACTACTGGAACTAGTAAAGGGCAGTTTATACCAGGTGCGTGCGTCCATGTGATAAAGGGTTGGGGTGTGGAGCGTTGTACCTGGAAAGAGGGGGGGGGGAGGGGAGGATTGCTACTGAGCTCTGCGAATGGTCAGTTCAACCAATTAGCCAATCATAGAGCCCGCCCGCGGCACCCACTCCAGGTATAACGCCCTACAGCACAAGGATAGGGCTAGTCGCATCGCTGACGCAGCTCAGATGTACGCGTTCATGGCCACACGGCAGTCGCTCGTTCATTCATTGATGATGATAATGCCGCTTTTGCCGGTTTTCATGGAAAACCTTCCGAAAATGAATGCGTGCGTCTGACGGGTACAAATTACCCAACAAAACCCCCATGCTTCTCAAAGTGAACTTGAAAAGCTAACTCGGTTTACGTTGACCCGTATACTTTGAAAAGAAGGCATGCACTGGAAAAGATCAGATGTACGGAAAAATGGCAAACTGACCGATGGGTGAGTGATATCTTCAGTACTTGCACCCACTTGTAGAAATGACAACGCCTCAACGATGGATCGTGGATCAAGCACGAGAGATGTCATACCTGAAACTCACTTCCGTCACACGGAAGTTGCGTAGAGGATTATCTTATTTGCTCAGAAGGATTTACAGAGCGAATTTCAGAAAAGAATCCATAAGAAACGTGAAAAAGTGCATATAAAAAGTTGAAAGGGAGAGGAAACCGAGACAAATAAAGGGCAAAATCAGCCAAAACAAAAGCCTTTTGCATGTTCTCTGTAAATGCAAGTTCGAATAAAGAACAACAACCTGGAACATTTGAGAAATCGCATATGTGAAAGAAGGATGACCACTCAATGCAGGAACTATGCAGAAGTGACTTACGGTTACTCTTCCGTTTGTATTTTGCTGGAGCTCACTGGTTATCAGTTCGATAAACAACTTTCCGATTTGAAGTGTGCGAATGTCATGAAGGAACAAAAGGAGTGAAAGTACGAATAAACCAACACACCTTCTATATTTAACTGTATTACAAATCTCAAACCGCATAAATTTGACACCGTATTCTGAGGAATGCGCGCGGCGGGACCAGGCGCGCGCGGCATAGCCCGCCCTTTAGTTTACAGTGGATGCGTTTGCACCTTCAACTTGCGCATCTTATTTCTTTGCATTCTTGTGTGTGTTAGTGACGAGAAGTGACTGTTCTCGCACTAAGAAGACCGTTTTTCCTGAAGTACGCTAAGAAAAAGTTGTCAGTGTGCTCTATTTGTTTCTGCGTTCAACTGGCTGGTGATGGAACTCCCATCGACTGGATCCTTTGCAGCACATGTGAAAATTGGAGGCATCCCAGAAGGTCGTTCCTGTCCTCGTGATGACATTATGTCCTCAGGAACTTTTATTGGTTGTATGTACCGATTTTCAAAGTGTCGTATTCAATACCTATCAATCTCCGTAGCTTTCATCTTCTGCCGGAGGGATACCAATCTTTCTTACATTTTTGTTTGCACCAATTTTGAGTTAGGTGATCTTGAAACATAGCAATGAGGAGCAGCTTCGATAAATATTCAAGTCTTCAGTGAGGAGAGACTCAAAGTCGCTACTATTTGTATGCGGCGGTGAATACCTTTATTGTATAGCAGCAGGGGAAGTCAATACTGTAGGTAAGTCTCAGATTTCGCCTGACATCACACAAAAATTCACAGATTCTGCTACTTTGACAGCACTTCATAAAAGGTTGCCTCTAATAAAGGCGGAAGCGCTTGAGGAAACACATGTGCATGAACTTTTCCTATCACAACAGAGCTTGAAACGTATTTCTTGATTGACGGAAGTTCCATGCAATGAACATCATCATAGCAAAAAGAACTTTGACAGTGCCAACAAGTTGATTGCTCAATGTTTTTCGATAATTCAGATTGGCCGCCTAATCAACTACCTCATTCAACTTCAAATTTTAAGTCCAGTTGGAAACAAGCTTTATTACGACCACCGTCTCATATAGAGCCAACGATAGACTGAGTTTATCTCGAGCTGCTTGAACAAATCTAACCCCAAACTCATTCATAGATGAAAAGAGAAGGAAATATAGCGTACACTTTCCAGATTCGTCCATTCTGTATGGATAAATGATTAGAGAAGAGGGTGAGACAGTACAGTCTTTTCAACTCCTACTAATACGCATAAAAACGCTAATAAATAGGACGCATGGGCTGACCGTGCAAGGGCAACCACTATAAACTAAAGGGCGGGCTATGCTGCGCGCGCCTGGTCCCGCCACGCGCGCTCTCCGAGTACGGTGTCAAATTTATGCGGTTTGAGATTTGTAATACAGTCTATATTTATTTTATTTTTATTTTATTTCATACACATACATATATGTAGAAAGGAGAAAACGCTCTTCAGCTAACGTATGTATTGACATCAATTTAGTTTTCAAGTGTTACTAAATCTGCACCATCAAACCTTTCATGAATGATTCACGTCGAGCTCTCTTCCGTGAAGCATTCTTTGGCAAAGGGGTGGTGCAAGTTTCCATAAAATTCTTGGAAATTTGACTGCAGTCAAATTTCCAAGGATTTTTAAAAATGTTTTCTTTTCTCGGAAAGTTGGACTAAATGCTAAGTGACGCATATTAAGAACCATCACTACTAGGCCAGCAGCTCACAATCCCTTCATTTTTTCCGTTCCTAAAGCTGGATAACATGAATCTGGCCTTTTACTGAGCATGAATACCACTACGGCAACTCTAAAATCTTTTGGGATGACTATTTCGACCTATAAAGAGATGCTAAAGGTATTATCGCATCAATAGAACAAGATTATGAACCCTCACCATTTCAAAATCTTCCTCTTCCCGGTCTTATGGTAGTCGACCGCGGTCCTCGCAATGGAGCGGGCCTGTTTAGGATTTGCCACTACTCAGGCACTTTCAGCGGACGGCGCGCGCATCCAATACAGGACGGCCCGCGTAAGGGATGAGAATTGGGCAGGACTTGGGTGCGCGGACCGTCCGCTAGTGCCTGTCAGCGGACCAGCCGCGCACCCATCACAGGACCATCCGCGCACCTTCCCCGAATACCAGCTGATAGCTGGGTTTCCTGTCGCTTCTTTACTTGCCTAAACGCTCAGAATCACATTCAAACTCACAATCTTCATACATATCGTCGGATTTATTCTTTCACTTTCATATTTCGAGAGAAGGAATAACAACAAGTAACTTCAAATAACAAAACTAACAGTGACATTCGCGATACTGAAAATACAATCTGGAGAATCCTTTAGCGGTGCGAATGAACGTACATCTTTGGATACCCTATATCAACAGCATCAATATGT
>JARK01001347.1:1799764-1816696 GCA_000688135.1 Ancylostoma ceylanicum | reverse complement strand
TAACTTACTAGTGGTGAAGTTGCTAGCGAGACACCGGAATAATCCTCACTCCAGAATCTTGCAGTTGTGTGGACATGAAAAAAAAGTGGCTCCGCCTATTCGAAGATGCGAGACCCTGAATGGTGAGCTATTATGAGTAATACGATGAATTTGAGCGAAATTTAGAAATACAACCACGAGCGAAGAACTGATGAAGTTATCGCTTCACAAGGAAACACTTGAAACCTCAAGAAGGAACAGTAAGAAACTTCAAACACTAAAAATTAAGAAGAACACTGCAACCACAGTGAAAATGCCAAATGCCAACTCGATTGCACTGATTCGAGCTGAAATGAATAAACTTGTGTGATTTTTCGTTGCCGTTGCTTCAAATTTGACGCAAAAATTAAGGTGCGCGGATGGTCCGCTTGCAAAACTGGTCCGCGGATGGTCCGCTGCGAAGCCCCGCCCACTTTTATGGTCCGCGGCCCGTCCGCGACCAACGTTTTGGCACGCGGATCGTCCGCTAAAAGTGCCTGAGTAGAGCGCAGTAGTCGTGACTTGTGGCTGCTGCGCCCATCTAATTTGTGCGTCGACCCTGAAATTTTACGAAGTTTTCGCGCTCTCTCTTGAAATGGAAAAGTGGTTTGTCTGCGTGGTTGCTAGAAAAACTATGAGCAATCGCTTCCTGCCCAAAATTCCCCTCTTATCCCTCTCCTACTGGAGAGAGTTGCGAGAAAGCAGGCAACGTGGGGGAATTCTCAACTATGGCTGCATTTGAAGTAGACTATATCAGAAGTAGATGGAGAATATATACAGTCGTATAAGATCATGATATGTCCTACAATTATGGTCGAATATTCGTTCTCGAATATGTGTTCGGAAAAGAAAAATTACATAAGTTCTTTTTATTCTTTGTACACAAAAGAACTGAGTGTGCATGACAATAAACTGATTGTTCCACTGATTTACAATTCATTGGCGTAGTACGTTACAAACAATGGTTGTTGCGAAACGGAATTTGAAAATATTCAGACGTACGCTGTGACCATCAGTTTTTTTCCAGCGTGACGAGTTTTGTCGAATTGTAAAATATTGAAAAAGGAGCAATGATGTAACCAAGCTGCCGTACTACACACGTTTTCTTGGGTATAAAAGCAACGTTTTCCCAGAACTCAGCACCTTGTGTCATGGAAGCCGAGAAACAGCGACTGGCTGCGTATCGGTTCGTCGCCTACACGGCGGTGATCTTCTCGGTGGTAGCGGTGCTATCCATCTGCATCACGCTTCCGATGGTCTACAACTACATCCACCATGTGAAGCGTTCGATGAAGACCGNNTGCACTTCCGTCAGCATTGAGCGGCTGAAAATTTGGGATAGGCAGTCCTGCATGTGCCATGTTTATCGATGTGGATGTCCTGAGAATCCTTATAAGAAGTAGGAGTAACAAACAGTATAGAATCAATGTGGTCCATAGATGCTCAAAAAATTATCGAAATTTCGTGAGTTCGATTGTGCGGCAAATAAACCTGTTAGAACCTGAAGGTGTGTCGTGACTGCAAAGTGTGCGAAAAGAGAAAAATAATGTTCTNCAGAACAGCTGGTGACCAGTGCTAGCTGTATTTCTTAAGCGGGACCCCTGCGGGACTGGAATCAGTGTGGTCCATACATGCTCAAAAAATTATCGAAATTTCGTGAATTCGATTGTGCGGCAAATAAACCTGTTAGAACCTGAAGGTGTGTCGTGACTGCTAAGTGTGCGAAAAGAGAAAAATAATGTTGTAAAAAACCAGAGCTGCTGTGGTGGGCTCAAAAGAGGGGCACTAGGGTTATTTAAGGTGCTGATCACAATGGTATTAAAGGAAAAATTCCACGGTTGGAGGGGAAGCCGGAAGTGGGAAAGTTGGGGGGTGTCCTATAATTATGAAACGCACTGTATATTTTCACTCTTCGATAGTTTCATATAACATCTATAATTCTTCTAACAAGAGGAGCGGTAACAAATGCAAACCCTCCGAGTAATTTCATCCTTCTCACATTCATCTTGGATTCCTCTCATCTCAGTATTTCTACGTACCCGAACACAACATACTACAAAGAGACCATAACAAGCATGAAGAAAGGCGTCTCTTATTTTCCGTCCTCTTAAGCTCGCCGAAGCCTTAATTAGGTCGGCCTACCACTTTGCGAACTTTCCTTGGTAGTAGCCTGGCACTCATGGACAGCAAATGTTCACCTACACGCGAAACGAGACAAAAATTAGGTTACAAGTCACGTTGTGGCCGATATTGCTGCGCCAGTGTACTCTGTCGCGCTCCATTGCTATGCGGTACGGCGCGCGCTAGATTACGGTGACCTCCGCCACAGGGCAGGTGCGGAGGGGGTGTGTGTATCGCACCCATATCGCACCTGCTCTGTGGTGGACGATACAATATTTAGGATTAGTAGAGGGATGGGCATAAAGCATTGAGATCGGAGAGGGAGCAGAGAGTGAGAGCGCGAATGTTCGTGCGAAAACATGACGGAACATGTTCGAGATTGTCTAAACACGTTCAGCTTCCTAGTAGTCTGATCCCTCTTCTTTCTGCTATGGCTAGTATACTTTGGATCGAATAAAAATCGAATAATTTTTATAACTTTAATAACATTTCAGGAAACAATTCAAACTTCCAGATAATTGAGAATGGGAAAGCCCCGAAGCTCTTCTTCTCTTTCGTACAGCACCACGGTGGTCTCTAGTGTTAAAACATTAGAATTTTCCATTTATTCGAAATATTCGATATTCGAAAGCAAAAATATTCGATTTCGAATAAATCGAAAATTCGAATGTCCCAACATGGGAGACCAATACAGTGCTGCACGAATGAGAAGAAGAGCACTAGAGCCTCCTCATTTTCGAATATCTAATTGTTCGAATTGTTTCCTAGATTGTTATTAAAGAAGCAAAATTATTCGATTTTTATTCGGTCCAAAGTATAATGGTTAGCACTTCCCACATGTCCAAACTTGTTGGGCATGTTTCCTTTACCCTTACAGGTTTAGCTGTGATGACCGAAAATTTTTTCGCAAAGTGGTAAAGGCCGATTACTGTTCAAATCAATATAAAAAAATAGGTCGAACGCTACGCAAAGATTTAGTAGAATGCAAAAAGGAGTATTACTCAAAGAAGCATGAAATCAACCCGAAAAATGAACTTTTCCCTTCAGAAAATGTTTCTGTTCCTTGACTGATAACCTATCTGTTTTTGTCGAAGAATATAGGTTGCGATCTAACCACAAGTTCTTATCTTCTTACGAAGCACTTCAGAACTGAAGAATTGAACGAATCAAATTTTTCGCATGAACACTGCTTTTAACTACACTACACAGACTTCGTGGAATGCTTTCTCTTATAACGTCCTCCTCCATCTTATCGAAAAAAAGTTGCAGAAAAGTGTGACTGAAGCTTATAAATCAGTATGGTTAGTATTTGAGAGGCTACTACAAAGTATTTGCTTGTGGTCGTCGCTTACCTTCATTTGAGAGCAAAAGGTGGGTACGTATTTTGGAACGTCAGATCGCAGCCCGTGCTTTACCCTGGGCTCGACTCGTCGGCCGTTTCACAATATTCGATTGTAGAAAACCCAGCTAAGGATAGAATACACATTCCAATCAATGGGATTCCCAACCTGGACGGTCACATTGATATCCTGGCACTGGCACATGGCCACCTTCCGCTGTGGCCGTTGTTCAACCTTGGACCGTGGGGTAATTAACTTGCGCTGATAGAGAGAGCCTCTGTTCCAACTTTCGAAAGACTCTCTTCTGCAATCAGAAGCCTATGGTAGTCATGCCGACCAATTTCTTCCTCTAATTTCAAGGGTTTTCAGAATATTGAGAGCTTTAGGCGCGCGTTAAGCGTGCTTGACTAATAGGGCAATCCACATCTTCTAAGGTCGGACTGCTGAAATGAAGATACCAATTTCAGTGAATTGAGACTACCCGTTGAAAACTACCCGTCTTTGAGGACGTCTCTCATACCAAGATAGTGGAAAGTACGGTGATGAAAATGACAAGAAAATGTAAATTTTGGAGTAAGCACACGGAGTGTGCATGCAAACAGCATTAGAACTACACATAATTTCGGACATAATTTACTCAACACGGTCTAAAGCTTTTCTCTTGGAGCGCTGAAGGGAGTCTCGAAAATATCCAATCGAGATGATAGATATTAAGACCCCAGTGTGTTCCAAAACAGGACCTGTCAATAAAATTTTCGGTGTTTTTCCCGAATATTCGAAACACCAGCTTCTCACTCGGATCCACAAAAGCAGACATAATCTTGTTCGTTATTCCAGCAGTGTACACCTATAAACTTCAGTATTAGTCTATAGACAAGGGTCACAATCCATTTGTTCCACATAATGGAAGGTTCTGGATGCATTCATTGGAAGCCTGTGATCTCGCAAAGGATTCAAGGGTGTCATCTTACCTCGAAGAGAACCGCTGACTGCTGCCAGCGCGGGCGAATTATTTTCAGAAGTTCTTTGGCCGATCGTTCGCAGCATTCTCGATTAGTAATTGATAATTCGACATTAACGAACGGAGCATCCATGACTAGTGCTGAAACACGTTATTGAATGTGTTCAGACTACCACAACATTGCCTGCACAAATGTTAGCTTCGAGAAATCTTAACGCCTACAAATGGCAAAAAAAAAACCAATGCGGTAGGTTGGAGTATGTAGAATGCAAAATATTGATTCTTTTTTATTCTTGTCATGGCTTTATTCAGCAGCTCATTCAATGAACGTTTCAATCAGCATAGCTTGCTTACTCAATGAATGCTTTAATCACCATTGCTTATTCAACGAACGCTTTAAAGGCAGCACCCATGGAAATTTTCAGATCCGAGATATTGATCGTTTTGGAAGCTTACCAATTGTCCTAACAATTCTGCCCAGACAGTAGCGCTTGAAACTTAATCGTTTCTAAGAAATGAGTACATAGTTGAGTGACCAAGATCCAGGAGCGGTGTGGGGTCGGTCGATTGAGCTGTGGCGCAGAGGAGCGTTGCCGCCAGCTGATTCAGTGGGCAGCCATTGCTTTTCATGTTATTTATTCAGCGATTTCTCAGTCTTTAGCTTTTCTATTTTGCATTGCTTAGCATAACGAATTTTTCCAATTGCTGTTCCAGAAGAAATTTACTTTTTTACTTACTTGTCTGGCTGGTCCTTGCCGGTGTTTCATTGTAGAATTTTTTCATAGTTCGCTGATAGGAGAATTTTAGAATTCGTTGGTGTTTCTGTAACAACCTGATTGATCGGGTCATCTTTTTCAATGTTCGATTTCTTTCTTGCACTTCAAGACCGCTACAAAACAGTACAAAAACCAATTTCGCCGACAGGCCAGCTGACGAAGAAGACGGCGGTATCGACTTTTCGGACCTGTCCACATCGGACAGATCGAGCGATTCGGCCAACATATAGTCTGTAAAAAAATCGGCGGATACCCACTGAGCGTGGCGCCGCTTCGCAACGTCGGTCGATATCGTAGATCATCCGTTTTTCCATAGAATCTCAGGTTGCCGATCGGTGGGCAACCGCGACGCACACGCCTTTCCCGCCGAACGGGAGTCCGCCGATTTTTTAAGGGACTGTACTCGAAAGCGATGGTCTGTGAGGTTATAGAAAACGGGAAATTTGAAGGCTTCGACTGCTTTCGTAATTGTAACAGTGATGAACACAAGCGAATATCCCAGATTCTGCCGAAATCTCTAGGACACGGATTTCCGCGGGTGCTGCCACCATGGCCATCATATTTAGGCCGATTGGGAGCAAAGAGCTCAACGACCGCCGCTGTATCATCACCCATTTCGAAACACTGTTTCTTTCGCTGGAGGATCTTAGGAGGGAAAACAAATGGGAAACAGAGAGGAGGGGGAGGAAGGGAGAGAGAGAGGGAGAGAGAGAGTAACGTGAGGAGAATAGGATTGGTTGGTCATGGCGTCCCAGATCTGCTTCTACACAGGATGGCTCAAAAGTACATATTGGTGCCTCATTTAGCGCTTCACTTTTTCTTATGTGAGCGCCTTATTCTATCTCAGTTTCATAAATAATTAGACTTTACCAAGTGTTTCTTGTTGTGACGTGCAATTCGCCTTGTTTCATTGAATCATGCGAGAATGTCCACATCGTGAGTTTGTTGTGCGCCCGCCATGGTCTTCACAATCTATGTATTGCAGCAAGACAAAGGAAGCTGATTTCTCTTCTAAGAGCGGTTTAGCAGATCACCAAACGATCGAGTGGCGTAAGAACCATTAGGATGAGAAAATAACGACTTGTCCCCTGTTAATGGACCTAGGGAGAATTCGTGGGATCATTCATTCATTCATTTATTACATTCGAATGGTTTACAATGCAACCCTTCGAGAGAAGGTATATGTATATGGAATCAAGTATGTATACTGCTATGAGAAGTTACTGGAATACTTTGGTTCGAGGATTTGCAAGGACATAAAGAAAGAGATATCCGAAATGATGGGGTCATTTACAACAAGATGGCAAATGGTCCTGCTTCGCACGTTCGTCTGTAGAGCTTATCGTCAAGAAAGGCTTGAGATCGCTCAGATATCGACTATTCAAGGAAGTCAAGCTAAACTATGGTCAGACTCATAGGACCGAAACAACCACGGCATGTCTGCAACCGACGGTTTCCGGATTCGCTCAACAAGAATCAATGACTCTTCAGCAGTCCGAATTTGAGCTCAGTGAATTCATCCGCTTGAGGAGTTATGAACGGGGAAGTGGAGAAAAATATCACACGCTCAGTATATCTGCGACGGAAATTTAGACAACCCTGTCGAAATTTAAAGACAGAATAGAATATCTATAGCGAAAACTCAGACAACCTTGCTGGAATTTAATGAGAGGGGACCCGTGGAACAAACTCAAATTAATTGTTGACCGTGATGCCAATACGCCAATACTTTTCAGCCACTCCGTAGTCTTCTGTAAACCCCTTTATAAAAAAAAGTAAAAAAAAGGATCCAAAATAGGCGACCAATGCAGGGTTTTCCATATTGGTCATGCTTCCTCAACGACTTCCCCTGTGTCTGGATCGCCCATTCAAGTAATGACCATGGCTCTCCTATCTCACAGCAGCAACTCGGACTGCAACATTCTTTTCACTTTATTGCGTAGAGTTGTGATATGGTTGCTCCTAAAACGTTAGAACACTTGGATAACGATCTCGTCCACTGCACGGGCAACGCTTCTGGGTACAGTGTCCCACTAACGGGATGAGGCAAGGAGTACCTTTACCTACCCGAGACCGACGCCTTGCTGGAATAGCTGTCAAGTTGCTCCCCTTATATATCATGCGGGAATACTTCAGAGAATGAACTCATATATCCTGCTAGTCGAACGTCTCCTAGGAAAGAAAGAAACCGTGTCTTGCATAGCTGTTCATGTTCCACATAAGATTATGAAAATCGAGGGTTTATCGCTTTGAAGCGAAAATCCCAGTGACTCTGAAGCAAGGCTTGTTTTCTTGCGCTACGTTTTGAATTTCGGCATTTTTTGGAAGCATTATTGAGTCTTCCCAGTTTTTCTATGCGTTTCGGTGCAAATGAGCGCATCGCAGGCATTTTTTCTTCCATGTCCGCTGATCCTTGAACCTGGGCATTTCTCAGATAATAATTTTCTTAATGCTTCTGCCTTACAGGTTGATATATGGACTCTTTATTTAACGTGCCCACACTCAATGCGGACGAGTGAGCGTCACCCTGCACCCTAGATGGCTGTCGGGTCAGGGGGGAGGGTTATATGCGCATCTGCAGATCATACAAAGATACAAAGGGCAAGAGTTCATTGGTAATTGCTAGACACTCGTTACGGTTGTTCATTTTCGGATTTCTGACCGAAATTCAGAAGGCTTCCATCGTTTTCCTCGCAGTAATCTTCGTCTCTTGCGCAAGTATTGTGCATGCTACATCAAAATCCTCACCCCCCCCCCCCGTGATCGCCTTGCCTGTGCCTTCCAAGCGCCGAGATCAAACTTCTTCTGCGCAGCTAGCCAAGTGCTCCTTGACGCGTGTACTAAGTATACGACCAGTTTCTCCAATATATAGCGCATCCCAGCTAAACACTTTATCTGATATATTACTCTAGTTTTTGAGCAGTCTCCTGTCTTCCCGTAAGGGCAAACGACACACTCGTTCGATATACACTGATCGCTGTCATACAATCTATTTCGAACCAGCTGTTTCTTGAGATTACCATTGGGAATATTTACCAAGGTAACATCATTCTGCAGCTGTGCTCGTGCAAGACATCGTCGTATTTCAGTGCTGATATCATCGGAGATAAACGGTAGACAAAGTGAGAGCTTCTTCTTCCCCTTCAGGCCGTGAAAGTATCCACTGTGAGGTTTTCGCCTTCGACACAAGGAATATCCGTTTTCTCTAGCTATACTGGATGCCAGTCGTAGCGATTCCTCGCGCTGGTGATCATCGGAGCACACTTGGCTAGCAGTTCTGAACATGTTACGGACGATGGCACGTTTTATCGATGATGGATGGGCCGAGGTAGCATGTATTAATATGTTCTTTGATGAACCTGTTCGATACCACTTAACCCTGATGGTGTTGTTGGACAGATTGATGGGTTGGGCCTTTCCGATCTTTACCCAAATGTCGTTCAGTCGTCTGTATCAGAGCGGTCGTTCTGCATTGGTTTCGCACTTGCACCGAATAACACGGATAACACGACGCGGACGTTCTGCATTGGTATGCGTAGGTCTTGCATGCTTTTAATTATTGCAGACGATCGATTCAAAAGCTGTGTTTTGCATGGGATCAGTCAAGGGTTTGCACCGGTATAAATGGGGCTTACATCGAAATGCATTAGTTTCATCTATTCTTTTCATTATTTTTTGCCACTACGCGTTCGCTTTCAAGGGTGGTTTATGCCTAAAAAATTAAATTGTTGAAATTATCAGGACTTCATCAAAAGCCTGTACGCTTCCCTGATTCGTAAAAAGTTGCATATCAAAGACAGTTTCTCACTTTGAAGTCCTTTTCGAGGTTCTTACCGTGATAGAACCTGAATGATGTGCGGAGAAAAAACAATGACATACGTGAAATGTCCCGAAACCACTAGAAACAAAGCATTTTTGAGGAATTTGTGGTGGAGAATTATGATATTCTCGGCCGTCTATGGGAAATGATCGCTACCTCATCGGAAATGAACTACTGTGTTGTTTTTGACATAGCAGCACCCATTTGTTCTATACGCAGATTAAATCCGGACCACTGATAAAACCCACAATTGGTTGGGTCCCCGTTAAAAGAATTATTAGGGATTTTGGAGCATTTTACGTGTACTATCATTCGAATCAGCGCACCGAGCTGGTCCAGAATTTGTTAACATTGCAGAATTATAATGAGGTGACACACTGCCACGCGAGAGACATTCATGCAAAAGCGAGAACTCAGACAATGGAACGGGCTGACCGCGGTACCGAAATTTGGCTGACCGTAGCCAACTCCGCGGTCCGCCAAATAATTGAGCGCGGTCCGCCAAATATCGGTGCGCGGTCAGCCCGCAATAGCTCCGCGGTCAGCCCGCTGCTAAAATGGCGCCGTGGGGCTTACAGCGACAGTAGTGCTTTCTGAAGCTAATGAATGACATTTTACCTATCAAAATGAACATCAGACTTTATCCCATCCTTCTTTTTCTAAATAAAAGGAGTAAAATGTATAATAAAAGGAGGATCGAGGATTATCGTGTCCGACATTGCCATAATTCAATCCGTACTCTTCGGGCTACGTTCCTAGATAGTAGGATGTTCACTCTAAAATAACCGCCTACGAACTATGTACTTGAAACCAATGCGAACGCTCTCTAAGCGAGAGCCCCGTTCCAAAAATGAACCACGAGTGTCATCCACTCCTCCTGAACTGGGGAGTGATCTCCACTCAATCGCTAAAATTTGGTGGTGAGATTAGTACCTCCCGTCACATCACCTTTCTCGACTGAAGGAGTCTCCTACTTCTTTCTATTTGTATAGGAACAGTGCCACCGTTCCTACATCCTTAGTCGCAACGTACATTTCACGGGAATGACTTGCGCCTTGTCACTACAATGGGCCAGAAGTTTGGCTGACCGCGGACAGTACCGCGGTCGGCCAAACTTTGATTAAGGTACGCGGTCAGCCAAATTTCGGAGCGGTCAGCCCGCCAGCCACATTTTGGTACCGCGGTCAGCCCGCAAACCACATTTTGGTACCGCGGTCAGCCCGTACCATTGTCTGAGAATAAAAATGAGTTATGGGGTCGACATAAGCTCAAAATTGTTCTTGAGATTTTATCCCATGTGCACATAATACGGTTTCTGCCTCTGTTTAGCTCGTTTCTTCGATTTTTCAGATGAAGGGAGTTTTGAAAAAATTTTGAATTGAATTTTCTAGCCAACCTATATATGAAGAAAGACTCAGTCCCACTGAATGAATGCACCTATTGGGTACAACAAGATCACTTCCATTCTCTAAATTCAACATGTAGCGTTCACTAAAATACGTATGTTAAAAAAATTGTGACGACCGAGTCTTTTGATCAGACTCAGCTAGCGGTAATGATGTTGGAACGACATCTGAAGATGTGTTAAGGTCTAATGTGTTCCTTCTTTTCGTGAGAGAAGACGAATATCGCTGTCAATCAGAATGCAGTGTTCAGAGGCCAACTTCGCCACTTTCATTAACAAACGTCACTTTCATTAACATACGTCAATGAAAGTGGCGAAGTTGGCGAAGTTGGTTATCAGTTTCTCGCTTACATGGTCTTATTTCAAGCATAATAAGTAATTATTCAAATCAGTGGGATAAGTGGGCAATTCGTTGTACGGTACTGTTGTGTAGCTGCTCTCTTACGACAGAAAATAGAGGTAGCCAACAATGCCACTGAAGTTAAAAGAAGCTTTCAAAAATTTTAAAGAAAAAAGCATTGCACTGGCGGAGGATAATTCTCTGATATCCGCATATTGTACATATCAGAGATGTGAGGAAAAGAAATTTCAAAACTCGTAAAACGGAAAACAGAAGACCCACAATGGGCGTAAAACGGAAATCGTAAATCGTAAAACGGAAAGTTCCTTGCAACACTGGATTATTGTCAAAAAATTCTATTCATGACTCCAAATTTCAAGACGTGTGAAATGAAAAGAAGAGATTTCAGAAGTGCTCATTATTGCTGACCATACAGCCATAAAAAACCATTCCAAAGTTTTGAAGGATGACCACCTACAAAAAAATAATGTTAAATAACCATTGTTAAGTCAAAATTGGGACGTTTTCAGATACGGAGCCACTAGAGTTCTGGTGGAGGAGAGACAAAAAGGAAAACTATGGATGGCCAGAATTTCATAGATGACCACAGCGAATATATCGATGACTGAAATCAGAATTCAATGTGAAAAGCTATGCTAAAAGTTATGCTTCAGAATAATATGCCGCTAGTGTTGCACGGGTTTTCAAGCATACCAACTTGTTCTCCGAAGTTCCCTACTTATCGTGAGAACACTGGCAATTATTCCATCAGTAAAAAGGGGACTATTCATAGTCGGTAGAAGTCGCTGGAGCAGAATAACATTTCGCAGCCATTTTTACACAAGATGCGACTTAGTTACATTGATTCCGGTACACTTCTGCTCCTTCAATCTTCCTTTTTTTCTGGGCAAAATTCCGGAAAACGTAAAACGTAAAATGGAAGGTCAAAAATGGCCGTAAAACGGAAAGCGTAAAAGGGAAGACGGAAAATTCCGCACAGCCCTGATAGCGAGTATTCCCATGCTTGTTCGAGGATGTTGAGCTAACATCATTCTTCAGACTATTCGGAACACTTGATAGCTCAATTTCGCATTCACATTAGAGCAGCAAGAAAATTGTAGTAATAAAAGTTTAATGAAAATGAAAGACCAGCTGTCCGCCTAATCTATGCCATCATCTCTCCATTCTCAAAAGATATAAATTATAGGATATTCGACAAAATTCAACGTAGCCGAAGCAGTTGATGTTTGGGTTCGATAGAAACAATAAAAAAAAACACAGATAAAAACCGTTACGAGGACAGTGGAAAGGGATTTGATATTACAGTGATGTCTGGTATGAGCGGACGGGGACATTGTCAATTACCGAAGAGCTGGCAAATGTCGATAAGCGTATCAACACGGGAGGTTATCGACGCATGAACAAACGCGAATTGGGAGGTGATCGATTAATATCCATCTGCTAATGCATTCCATAACACGAACGGGTTCAGTGCCTTGAAAACAAAGTTTGGCGAACAGTGACCCTCTCGTGCAGTCTGTCGCTGGCAAGAAATTGGAAGAATCGCTGGGTTTTGGAACCTAAGCAACACGGAAGCTTTATATATTTCACACAGTACGGCTTATTTTCTTGTTGTATTAAATCCGAGGGCGTCGCATCCTGATAAAATGGTTCCGTTCTTTTTTCTCGTGGTTTTTATTCCAGTTCCAGAGTTTTATTGGAGTTCCAATTGTCTGCATAACGTCATTCAGTGGAACCCGTTATTAATCTGGTCATCTCACTATTCGACGAACACGGCAGCATTCACAACGAGTTGGTTGTGAACCCCTCAAAACTTCAATGAAACTGCGAACGGGGGATTGGACGTATGATGTCGGATTATGGAAGGGGCTTGCTGACAGCATAAATCATCTCTTTTTTCTTCAAAACAGATGACATCGCTGGAGAAGAACTTCCGCATTATTGTAGTGCAATTACACCGCAGTTAAGTATGGTAGTGACAACTGAAGGGGAATGGGATGTACATATTCTCGTGGTCACCGCGATACAAACGTCAACTAAGGCAGACAACCGGAGACTGCGCCACGCCGCCGCCGTGTAACACCGCCGCTAGGCTGCTGCGCGGCGTCGGCCCCACCGGGCGCCGGCTTAACGCGGCCAGAAGGAAGAAAACGATCGATAAGAAGCCGCCACGCAGCAGCCTCGCGACGGTGTTGCACGGCGGCGGCGTGGCGCCGTCTCCGTTGTGTGCAACCGCAGACGTTGGGAGCGCGGTGACCACGACAATACAAGGAATTACACAAAATTAAGGAGTCTTGATTGTTTCGCTCTGTACAGCAGCATTTTTCCTAACTGATTCTGGAGAATAGTTAAGCTCCGTCTTTGCACCCTAGTCAAAAATTATTAGCAATCCTTGAAGGGACTCCACCGTGTTTCCAAAGAAGTTTAATGAGTTCTTCCTGGACTTTCTCTTGAATCGCAAAGATTTCTAAACAAACTCGCAAGCTATATAGATTGTAGGGAAAGTTCTCGCGGTTTTTCAGACATTATATTTTATTGACTTTTCAGGAATAGGAAAACACATTAAGAAGTGAATCAATCATCACCACGTACTACCACTCTTCGCCATTTTATGGGTAGCGTTTCGATGCCATCGGCATAGAACTGCGCTGGCATCGACTCGAAAAAGTTGCTCAACCAGCGATCCAAGTCATCTTCATCATCGCCCGCTTTTCATTGCAAGGCGATAGAGAGAGTCAGGAGAAGTTGGTAATCTCTTGGCACAAGATCAGGCCTGTACGGTGGTGAAGTCAGCACTTCCCATCCAAAGTCGTGCAGCTTCTGGGGAATCACTTTTGTAGTGAGCGGACGAGCACTATCGTGCAGGAATCAGAACGTGGCGTAATTTGGACCCTTCCTGCAGTTTTCGCGGTCGTTCTATCCAGCTCCTGACAGTACAGGTCCACCATGAAGGCAGCGTAGCGTGGCAGTACCTCGCAGTGTATGATGCCTTTGCAGTCGCACCAAGCACTGATCATAACCATCAGAGGGTGATGACCTGCTTTTGACTGCGGCTCATGCTGCTCATCCTTGTCGCCCCAAGGTGGACTGCGCTTGATGTTGACATACAGACACGACTTCTTATCCACTGTGAAGATGGACTTCATCCAGTTATTTATGCGTCTGTACGAGGGCAATTCAGTAGCCACCTCGGCACGTCGCTGCAGACCGCGTTCCGTGAAATCATCATCACACACTGTGACAACTTTTGTACTTTTCCCAACTGAGGCAGATGATCGGCAATGTTGGCAAAGTGAATGTCCAAGACTTGCGTTCTTCCACACATAGTTTGCCGTGGATCTGAATCTACCAGCTGCCGCAATCGACCATTGTCAACTCTGGATCCGCGTCCCGACCATGACGAAACATTGAGGTTGAAGTCGCCGGCATGAAAGCGTTTGGACCAATCTTGTGCAGTGCTTTTAGTCACTGCACCGTCTCCAAATACAGGGTTAATACGGCGACTGGATACGGTTGCTAATATACCAGATTTGAAGCCGTATACTGAAAGATCGCAAATGCACTGTTTCGAAAAATCGATCTTTCTGGCAGGGGTTGTGCAGGAGTTCACAGTGAATGATACTAATAAACTTGCATATACCTGATCTCTTTATGAATACAGAAGATAGGTCGCTGCAAGACAACGTAGGGTTAAAAAAGGCACACTTCCAAAAACCGCGAGGACTTTCCCTACAACCTAATACTATCCCTTGAAGCACTACCATTTCTACCGATAAGGTTGTAACCAAAAATCACGAACTTATCTGTGTTTAGCCGTGATTGGCGGCTGCGTCGACGCAGTTTACGAGTTCCTTGATGATAACAGCAGAAATTGACCGTTGGTTGTTGGCACATGGGCGAAAAACGTAGAATCCCAGGTTTCTATTTTTCTGAAATTGTAACTCAGAAGAGAAGATTTCTGAATGACCTGGGAATACCTCGATGAGTGTCAGACTCTACCACAATTATTGTGATAGACCAAACAACGATGTTGTCAATTAATTCGTCAGGCTTGCATCAATGTTCCACGTACATAGACCAATGCGTCGATGGATAAATGCATATCAATGCTGAATTCAGATTGCCCTTCCGACACAATTAAGGACGCTGCTTCGGAACAAATGGGAGGTTTAGAGTTTTAAGGACAATGAGCCATTTATCCGTTAGGTTTTGCTGTAGATGTAAAGAAGAATTACTATGAATCCCAAATCTTAGCAACAACTAGGTTCAAGTGATCCACTTTGCCAAAAAAACATCGAAGGGCTCAACTCGAGGTTATCCCTCATATTAAGAAGGCGCGTTTCTTCTGGGCAAATTCCACCAAAACGAAAACCGAGATGTTAGAATTGAAGGTAATTTCACGCATGCGACCGATGCAAGCCTAAAGCTATCTCGAACCACTTGTTTTGTTCTTTTCCTTGGCATTTTCTAGACTTCTATTCAAGAGTTGCAGTCGAGGGCCGCAAATATAGTCATCCCAGATAATGCGGCTTTTCATGGAGATGAAAGAGGGGAGCTGCTCTCTCTCGTAGCATTAATAGTGGAGGAAAGCTGCTATATAAATCACTATTCGCGATTGATGCTGTTTGTGAGAAACACTAGTTTTGATGCCCACGGAAAACCGCAAGGCGGGAGAAGGACATTCTCTCTCTTGTGGATTACGCTCAGAAGACAGCCACGCAAAATTCACACCAGGTCAGTAGCGGAGAACGAGGCTGTTCAAAAGCTAGCTTGGATGAGTGAACCAAGCCCGAGGGTCACAGTTGCCGAAAACCCTAGCCTATATTGGTTGGCTTAGAGAGCTATTGTATCACATCTCTGCTCTTGGTTTTAGGCACCGTGAGCTCACTGATTGTTGTCCTGTTTTCTAGTAGAACTTTCAGAAAGCAAACTCAATGAAATATGGTTACCAGCGGGGCATGTATTAGCCATAAATTTCAACTCCCTAATTTCATATATTCATATATTTCACTTCTATGAAAAACCACAAATGCTTTTGAGAAGAGCAGTCCTTACGCTTCAAGAACAATAAAGCCCATTCCGAAGATTTTGTGGACTTTACGTTTGACATTAAAATTTAAAAAAACGACCCCACTTTCTCAACAAAGAAGGTCTCAAGGTCAACTGCTTCAAAGCGAAGGTCTCCTTATAGAACTTGGCCTTATTTGGAAAATACTTTATATCTATCTTCATCCACTAAAGAAAAGAGCACGACAAAGCACGGCTTTCTGACGAAGAAACAATTGAGCAAATGTTGTGCGATGACTTATGCTCCCGCACTATATTTGGCTCACAGAAAAAACCTCAGGAGATGAGTGCATGCCTGAAAATAGGTTGTACTTCAGCATTACTTGTGGTCTGTTGACAGTTTTTCTGCTTACTCTTCTATGAATTATATGTATTTGAAATGAAAAGAGAAAGCTTCTGTGTGGGCTTAGCAGACACTCCTGTCATTTTAGCTAAACTTTTTCCTGAAAGGTACATTCAACCACGAAGATGCACGCCGATATCCAGCGTGACGATGCATGCAGTGTTCAGCGCTTCAGGATACTTGCGCTGACGCACGTCATGCCCTCTGTGGCAGACATGGTTCCCAAAGGTCAAACACAAGTTGTCGACTGCAGAAAACAATTACAACGCCATTCCTATTTGTTATATGCCATGCTGTGTGTCATATTTCGATCCTAGCTCACTTGCACTTAATCAAACTACAGAATTATTCACCGAAGCTGCTATCATCCGAAAGACTACCAAATTAACTCTTGCAAGATTCAACAAACAATTTTTTCATTCTCAAAATCCGACAAAAAAAAAGACAGAAGAGCGCAGGTAAGCATCTCATGGCATAATATGTGAATAGATTCGAATTCGCCCTACTTGCTACCATTTCTTTGAATATACTAGCGCCCCTTCGGGACGCTAGAAAGTGGGGTGGGGCTAAAGAAGTTCTCAGAAAACTAACAAAAAGAGCAAAACAAATCAACATGCAAATTTACTTCCCGATGCATTAATATTTCCAGCCGTCTGTTTTTTGTCGGTGCACTTCTCACATGCATACGAACCTGCCATGGCCAGTCACTCCCAGCTCTGC
>JARK01001347.1:1763967-1776287 GCA_000688135.1 Ancylostoma ceylanicum | reverse complement strand
GGGGGGGAGGGGGGACCATCGTGAAAAAACATAGGTCGTGACAGCTTCCAGTTACACCGCGCATAGGATTTACTGGTTTACAACAGCCAACTATTGCCAGCTATCGTTCTCCCTAGCATAGACAATACACATACTTGGCCATTCACGGCCGTCATAATAAAATTCCGAATACGGCCGCTGGTGCACTGTCCATCTCAAACATGCGCATGAAATGCCCAACCAATGTATAACTTTTTCCCAGAACCAAGCTTTAAGGACTCACCTCCACAGTAGGTCACTTTCAAGGGGTATTGTACGCCCGGAAGGGGTCCCGGTGCAAGCGAGACTACAGCTACATCGCCGGACTCACTCATCCTGAACCATACTTCTTGCTTTTACCACTGTTCTGTTGGACATTCAATGGCTAGTATTGTAAGGTATTACAATGTAAAACAATATTCAAATGCGTTTTCATGTAAATAAAAGATTTATTGTTATTTCAGACATTTTAGTCACTATTAATTGGTAACATCCAACAAAAGCCACGGCAACAACTGTGCTATAACTACAAATGCGCATTTGGAATGTTCAGACGAAAAACACAACCATTGATATCACAGTTAATGAGTGAAGACTCGATATGAACCCATAGAGGCAATGACTGTAATAACGCTTTGAACCAAGGCAAAGTGAACCGATTGCACGAAAGCTTTGAGACAACACAAAAGGCGAATTGAATCACATCACATCACATTGAGTATACCAGTAACACTAGAAAAAATCACTAGAAAAAATGCTTTTTACAATTTAGGATCGACAAATTTCCAGTTTTGATGCGGGTCTTTGCTGTCACACTGCACCGCAATCAGATCGTCACTGGCCTTGAGGCCGGCTGTTGACAGGCACAAACCCGTGTCCTTGTTTTTTAGCATGGAATTCTGCAAATTAGTCATTTGTTTAGAATCATGGTGGGTGACCAGGCTCCCAAACAATCCCGTGGGACCGTGGAAACACTCCGCATACCTTTGACAAGAATTACATAAACTTACCTCATACAACCATGTTGGACTTCCTTCATGGCACCGAGACATCCTAACAGTGCCTCGACGCAAATTTTCCGATGTGCTAACCTCCGCACAGTTAGTCTCTCTGCGCAGATGACCAGCTTTCGATAGAGACATCAGCTAAACATGAAGGGCAGAAATTTCGGATAAAAACACATTTGTAACTGCAGAATATTCCTGACCAGAGATAAAGTAATACAAAACAGCAAGAAACCCAAGATGTTCAACGAATTCCACTCACTTGAGGGGGACTACCTTTGCCTTGACATGGATAAACACCGAGCATGTGCGAGGAGTGTTCATCTCGTTGAAGTGTATCCGTGCACATCCGGAAGTTCTCCACAGTGGTGAAGAGCTAAAACTTCTTATTTGGCAATTAATTAAACAGAAAATCTCACCTCGGAAACTTCCGAGATTTGTGCATTAGTGGAATATGAATGCGTCTCCAAGAACGTTTGCTACATACAGTGACAACAACATATATGCTTACATACAACATCTACGATTTTGCACAACACTACTTTCCGGTTCATGTCAACCCTGAGATGAGAAATTAAAAGCAATTTTGAATTTGTTGTACTCAGCTGTGAATGGATTTGAGAGCTCAGTTTTGTCGGGTTTTAACGAGTTCTGCGATGAAAAAAGAAACATGCCTTCATCTCTCTGATCATCATTCGAAAGGTGAACATACATATGTACATGTGCTCCGACTCACCCCGACGAGTCTCGCCCTTGCCCGCTTCGCGGGACTTCGGTACTGACATACTTATAATATTCAACAAAAATGGATGAAGCCGACAGTTGCGAGGCTCACCGGGGGCGAGTCGGAGCACTTGTAGGGATGTGAACAAATTGTTTGTTAGTAATCACGTCCACTTATGAACTTCTATCTCGTATTTAACCCCTTCGAAAACGCTCGATTGATCACGGACGTAACACTGGGAGTTTGACCATACATAGCAACTTCCGCTTTTTTTTGTGATGGACGATTCATAGACATTTGCACATGAAACCTATACCGTTCGGGTCAAAACTGTGCCCCGCAGTGCAAAAAATCATTGAGTCGAACGGTACAGGTTTCATGTGTGTTTGTCGGTTGGATCGTTAGATATAAGCGATTACCAACAAACACACAAATAGATGAGTTTTCCTATATAGTGATGGTGAATTGACAGTCATATCATCCAATGTCCACGACATTGACATGGTACTGGCACGAAAAAAAAAACAGCCAAGAATGAGCACCGCCACTGTGCTCGCTGTAAGAGAGGCACAGTGGCGCCGAGGAAACCGAAATGTTATGAAACGTGTCCAACAATATATGAGAGGAAATTAAAACATCATGTACTGGGGACGTGGCTGTCGCCGCGACAATCAAAGAGAGAAGTGAGTTGTTTTCAGTGTGTACAGAATGGGTGCTTCAAAGAAATGCTAATCAGAGGTGAGAGTGGGGGAGGGATAAAAGGTTACTGCGCCATAGTACAGCTTACTGAGTCTGAAGCGAAGCGACATAAAAACAGCAGAAAGAAACTCTTGCGCGTTACTGCACTTCATCTTTTCCCATAGACAGAGCAACGCGGAGCAAAATAAAAATCAAAATTCGAGATTCAAAACAAAGTCATGGAATCAATTATCGTAATAAGAAAACTAACCACTCCATACGCTAGCACATCTTCGTCCAAAATGAATTTCCCCGGAATTATATTATCCAAGAACCACTTGAACGATTTGCATCCTAGACGTTTCCTCAGCTCTTTACGCGCCGTTAAATCACCAACGTCGGTATTCTGCAATGAATTAATGAAAAACATTCAATCAACAAACTCGATTGTGGACTAACCATTAGATCATGCCTGTGGAGGTAATAGAGGCGCTTATATTCATCCATCCACACTTCTGCTAGTCTTTTTGAGTTTGTACCGTGAACGTCTTTGTTGCCCCCGCGACCTGAAACCGATCAACTTTCGAGTTGGACTAGGGAATGATACCCAAGTTTTGTTGATGCGAGTTGATTGAGTGAATCAACTTAAAATTATGAAATAACAGGAAAATTTGTTCTTATTGCGATATTTACTAACCTGTCATGTCATAAGGATGCCCGGCGCGGAATATATGACCAACATGAGAACATGGGATGAACTCGATGGAACCGCCACACATCCACACCTGAAAAAGGTGGAGATTAGTCGTACGTACTGAGATTCGAGTAAGCAAAAGCATTCTGAATTGCGTACCCGGAAGGAGATCTCCAGATTTTCACCGCCCCAGATATCCATCTCCTCATCATATCCGCCTACCTCAAAGAAGTACTCACGATTAGCTGCGAGGAGGCCTCCAGCCATGGTTGGAGATCTGAGAAACAGATACACAATATGTAGTTCTAGGAAGGACAGAATAATAAAGACCTTAAAAAGTGAAGTTCTTTAAAATTTCAAACTTTTAAATCGAATGTTCAATTTCCAGACAATATTCGTACTAATATTTAATAAGCAGAAGTAAGCACCATACATAGATCTCTCAAACCTCCATTGTGCAGAGGTTATCAGGCACATCGACATTGTTTAACGCTAATTTAGGTGAAATAACGCCAGGTTACAAATGTAATTATTATTTCAGCAGCACTTCATCTAAGTGCAGTCATCAAGATCATGGCATTCGCTTGAGTAACTTAAATTTAACAGTTGCAGCGGTACTTTATACGTTGCCTGACAAGTTACAAAATATCCAGTAATCATTCAACATCCTCTAAAAATTTGCATAAACGTTCAAATAAATCAAAGCAAGGCTTCTCGTCACGACTACGATAAGATTTCATAGCTGGGTCTTCACAAAATAAATGTATGTTCAACACAGTACGAAAACAATTTTACCACAATTCCGTGGATCTCTAGCAAGTTTACGCAGAAACTATGCGATTCAAAAAAAGCAAAAGTAAAAGAACTGCAGAGCGCGCCCATTGAGCGCCATTAATGTATCGAATCTTTCTGCATGAGAAAACTATGGATATTAGACCAATCATGGATATACTGACCTTATCTTTCAATAATTCGACTATTCATGACATTCGGCTATAATAAGTACGAAAAGAAATCGCAGAAAAAGATAGACGAAAACAAACAAAAAGTGGGACAAACAGTACCCTGAACAGAATGTGATTTCCTTTATGCTGAAGAAAAAAACCAGGCGAAAATGAAAAGCATTTCCTAAAAATTTTGCGAGAATGCTAATGGAGTCTGTGCTCACCAGTCAAATTACAAAAAATAGAAACTGCGATAATTGCATGAAATCCAGGAAGCTCCGAGTCAGCCGACACCCACTGTAAACGAAAAAATCGAACCTTATATACTCCGTATGACTTTTCCGCCTCTTCTTCTCGCTCTCTGGTAAAGATTCCCAAGTGAAATGAAGAGCCCAAGAGAAACCTAAATAGAAAGGGCAGAATGATAAGTTTTAAGGATGGTAGTAAAAATTGACCAACCTCCAACTGACGTAGAATAGGGGTCTCCATGATACTGCATTGTTTCCGCGTCTATATGATCAATAGTCGGGCAGATAATAGCACTACGTTTCTCACTGATTCGTTGTACTAACGGTTCCAACCTAATTAGAGAAATCCAGTCAATAGTGAATAACGAGTGTACAATGTAGTTCTAGGACATACCACCCTTCATTCGCTTCACAGTGAGAGTCCAGGAATACAATAACTTCGCCAGTGGCCTCACGTGCACCCGCCAATTTCGCTCTGATCAGTCCATGTCTGACTTTCTTTCGAACCACTCGGACAAGACCGTTGAAACGACGAATGTAGTCATCCAGATGATCCTTTAATTCTTCTGGAAAATGTTAAACGTGAATTCAATCCTACGAAAAAAAACATGATATTGGTGTAGCCGTGTGACTGACAGGTGATAATGGCTAGGGGGTTTCGGAGGGATTCGAAAATGTTTTTAAAGATATTCTAAATCTCATCAGGCTTTAACCCAATTCTGATTCCACAACAGAGTGCTGGTTTAACAATAGAGCACATTATTTAACCTATTACCCCAGACAAGGGGTAACGCAGCAGAATTCATTACTTACTTGATGTCCAGTCACGCTCAGTAGCTGTGTTTCTGCCTCGTTTTGACGTGACTATTGCGCGCGAGCAAACTGTTCAAAAACTACTTGAATGTAGGAGTGGATGCATGGGCAAACTGTGGTCACGACGCGGTGGTTGGCGTCTCTCATATAAACGCGACGTCACGGATCCCCTTCGCGTTCTGCTTATACTGCTTCGTTCAAAAACAGAAGCAATGGGCTAAATTGGCATCGCATCTGCTGGAAGATGCGACGCGATCTCATCTGCTAGCAAATACGACTCATCTCAAGAGTCATGGTCTTCATTAAAATGGCCGTGAGCCAGAAGGTTGTGGGTACTCCTCCAACACCTCAATTTAGGTTGTATTTATAACCGCTACCTTGCACTCAGGTTGCTGCTGATAATACACAGTGGAATAACTGAGGTGGAATTAGTATTCAGCAGTTAGTTTCAACAGGGAACTTTGAGCATAAGACCATTTTTATGCAGATTATATAATTAGCCCTTGATTAGCACTTTTGTGTGGAAGAAAGAAGGAATGAGCTGATGATATTCGATCCAGAATTTAGTGCAAAGTAACGAAAACAAATCCAGAAACTCGTCCACATTCGCTCAAACCCACCTCGCTGACTGTTATCGTCGAGCAGGATGACTTCTTTCAGCAACTGTGGTGGGCTCCGATTGACAACAGAATGTACAGTTCTCATCAAAGGAGTCCATGCCTCGTCAGTAAAGATAATTATTACCGAAGCCTAGGCGAGACAAGAAGTGAAATATGACACATGCGCAGAAATCCTCCGAAAATTGAGTAGAAAGAATACCTGAGGAAGTTTTTCAAGGTCGTACTTGACATCCAAGCACTCGGCCCGTCTAGTATCCGGGAGGCTTCGATCCAGTGAGATCATGTCACTAAAAGCATGTTTCGTGGCTGTACTTCAGATTCGGATGAAATTTTGTTCAAAAAACGTTTCGTAGATGCACTCGAGTATATCTTCTGTGAGTAGAAATTCGCCAACTTCTACTTCAACGAGAGCCTCGGCAAAGGATAAACCTGCACTCCATCCCCTTTCAACAAAAGCTGTCTTGAATGCAGTCCATTGCCCTCACGGCGCTTTTGCCATGGATCCATCGCGACGCGTTGTAATGCCCGCACATTACGTAATCATAGAGACGACAGCACCCAACGAAGCGCACATGTTCTCATGACAAATTGCGCAAAGACTGAGAAAATGAGACACCTCTTCTTACGTACGAAGAAATATGATATCGCTGATGTCCGCGTAACTCCAAAGAACATGAAAAAGCAGTGTACAAGAATTGCAAGCGACAGCTCCCTCGAGACTTCACCAGAAATTTCAGGAATAAAACAAAGATTCCGAACACACACCTTGCTTTCACATTCATAAACCACGTCTTCATGTCCTTGTCGCCCTGCACCTTGTCCTCTCCCTTCAGAAACACACCGGCTCCATTCTCTCCCGGAGCGTTAGGATCAACAGTTCGTGGCTTATATCCCCATTGCGTTCTTCGACTAAGTTTGGTGCCTTTAAAACATCAATTTCCACGGGAAAGAGAGAGAAAACAACTAAAACATTCTTCATTGTTGCTTTGAGGAGAAAATTTCTGTAATTTCGTTTTCATACAGAATTATGGAAAAGTGCTGCAGTGAAGCAGAGCTGTTACAGGGAACGCCAATCACGATTGCCACTCCCGCTGCCGCAACATCCACGCGGCGCGAGCGAAGCAACACTCAACATCCACGGCGCTTGCCGGCCCCGCGCGGATGTTGCGTCCGCGGGATTGGCAATCGTGATTGACGTTCCTTAACTACGGCCATTTCTTAATGCTTTGCGAAACAGCTAAATGATAAATGAAAAAATCTTATCATCAGTAGCCATGAAGGAAGAAAAATCTTGCTCGTAAGATGAGTTTTTGCGTGCCAGCGCAACTCCAGTCATCCTACTTACAATGAGTACGAAGTAAGTAAGAAAGTAGAAATGTCGCTGTCTCCGTCACAATAGCGCTAGAATAGGCAAGAAAACAGGGGCAAAGAAAGGAAAACGCGGGGTGTGAACTAAGACGGAAAAGTTGATTCATCAAAGGAAGTATACGTAATGAAACCCTCTACAAGAAAAACAAAAGAACCGGAGTACGAGAATTATGAGAATTTCTGTAGATGAATGGGAAAAATTCCTGGACTATTGCAGTGAGAGTAAACAAGAAAACAAAGTAGAATTTCCACTTAATTTCATTGGAGAATAGAGACGCGCATAAGGTTTTCAATGACAAATTCAAAATGCAAGGTTAGGAGATGCACTTCAAAAAAAAAAAAAAAGAAGAAGAAGACTAAGCTCACTGACCTCGAGATATGTATCCACCTCTTATCCTGGAGTAATAAACAATACCACAGAAAACTGCAACCACTACAACGAACAGCAACACATTATCCTTGCGCCGTGGAATAAAAAAGCGGGCTAAGCCCATGCCAACAACGGCCTGCCTGAAACAATGAGGATGCAGCCAATTAACTAACCCTTTTAACTGTTCTCCCGCCATTAGGCGAACTGCAAAATATCGATTTAAAAGCCCGCAAGTCATGTAAGGACAGGATCATCGCCTGGATGTGGAAGGAAAGGACGTCTCGAAGCTGAAACGGCCTTTGTTGCCTGGCAATTTCCACGTCGCGTATCAAAAGGGTTGCGGCGAGCTTATTCGGATGTTTGCCCAGCCGGTGACGAATGTGTGGGGCACACTGATTACGACAGGCAACGTGTCACTTCCCAAAAGGACAACAGCATTACAGCTCGACCATACTATTTGTGTGCACAATAGTGCCTGCCACCAAACCCCCCGAACAAGCAAACAAGGACAAAATTTTCAACAATGCTTCATAAGATGGTCGAAAATCATGCACATACCACCTCATTTTCAATGCCTTATTTCGACTGTGATTTCCAAGTGCTTGTTTCCAACAATCAAATTTCAAACCCTGTGTTCCAAACTTTGATCGCCCCTTTCTGCTGGCTGTGACCCCTCCCCACGTCGAGAGAAATTTCTATAGTGGATTCGTTCTCGGAGTGCGGATGCCGAGACAGCAGCTCCATTGGCAGATGGTAAGGAGGCGCGGTCGGCTCCGAAACTGATCAGCCTGACGTCATAGCTAAGTTTCACCCCTTGTTTTCTTTAATAGTTCTTTTGTAAACAAAAAATGAACGCTACAAGAGAAAACAGGCGAGAAGAAAAAACCCAACGAAGACGCCGAATTGATCAAGGGTTAACCGCTGGTCCAACCGCGCTGCATGCCCCAATGCCAGCATCACCGCTACTACGGCATACGTACTCTCACAACGAATCAACCATAAACACAAGTTTCGGAGGCCGGAAGTCAGTTCTTCCCCTTATTCCTGAGCGGGATGCTGCGATACTAAGGGTATTTCGCACTCATTCCAAAGCTACTACCGGTATGACGAGATAAGGGGCTGGAGATCGAGGTCGGTGACAGATACAAGCCCCCCCCCCCCCCCAACGGGGTTGACTGAATTTCTGACTCAGGGCATCCATTTTCGTCAGCGACTTGAGATCCTAAAAATAATGACATCGTAGTAGTTGGTAACTTGCTACAACATAAAGCCAAAGGATTTGTATTCTACAGCATCTCGCAAGTATACACACTTTCATATGGTGGCAATCTTGGACGAGCACTAATGAAGGTTAAGCAACAAATATAGGCCGTGAGCCCTAATCTTGAGAGTTTTTATTTCGATGAAAAAAAACTAACAAACAAGNCATGAAGCCAGCACGTCAAAGAAAGGGTTGGTTCTGCAGCTACACCCCACACATGGAAAAACTACGATTTCTGAAAACCACAAAAAAAGTTCAAGATCTACGATGGAACTGGAGATGGTTGGACTTCCGCGCATATGTACATTAGATAGGACCGAACAATGCAGTGGATGTGTTCAAATCCGGCAACTCCACTCCGAATGAACAAGGATTTTGGAATTCCGAAAAATCGGAGTAGATATAAACCGACTTCCGCATTTATCCACACCTATAGAATGAATCATGCAATTTCGTTTGTTCCTGAACTTCTTTTCGAAATCAACAAGTCTGTATACAACTAAATACTCACCTGGCTCGGAAACAACTGTAGCAAGTGCTCCCATTCCCGCAAATGAGGCTCGTCGAACGCAAACCTAATAATTTGACATTTTTATGCCTCATTTTTTTTGTTTTTTTTTTTTGTACAGGTCGACTAGGTGTTCACGATTGTAACAAATAAGGTAATAATGTACTGCGGAGACTACAGAAAACAGGAAAATGAATGTCACTGATCGATCACTGATTTCCTCAGTTCATGTGTGAAGCAAGGAAGAGTCGGTGGTTTTAACAACTGTCCCAGAAATGATGGTGATCGAATTGTTGCAATTTAAAAACGCTTATCTGTAAAGCTGCACATTCCCAACGGAACTAGTCACCTGTGTGGAGCTGCGCCTCCTACTCGCTCTGCACTTTATTTATCTTCACTCTACTCCCTGTCAACTGGCGCGTTGTAAGGTTGGCCGTTCACATTTTTGTCGCGGCTTGGCTAGAGCGTCAAAGGTCAAAACCAAATGCAACATATTATCCCAAACGCCTAATCAACCCAGAACTTCAACGACAGAATGACTGCGAAACAATATCAAACAACGAAAACCGTCAGTGCTTACCCAGATAGCCGTGATGTAAAAACACCGCCGCGTCCAGTAAAGGTGCCACTACTACTAACTAGGGTGCCCCGCATCTTAGAGTATCCCCAGACTTCGCCGGCGGTCGTGGCGATCGCCACGATCGCCGGCTGTAGTGGCGATCGCCACGACCGCCGGCGATCGCCACATGGATAAAGTGAATGAGGAAACCCCAGACGAAAGAGGGATGATAATCAAAGGGGCGTGGCAATCGATAGGCATCCTTCCCATTATCGCCATCGCTCACATCGCCACTTCATTGTGGGCACATCATCGAGAGCACCGGCGATGAGCTCCGTTTGGCAGCGTTCCAGGCGATCCACGTGGCAGTCGATACGTATCATTTCCACGACCCTTATCTCTTCTATCGCCGGTTCATTTTGATTCATTTCGAACTGGCGATCGCCACGACCGCCGGCGAAGTCTGGGGATACTCTTATACCTCGTAGATCAAAGCCATAGGTGTTGGTATAGAGGCGGTCCGTTGGTCACTGCGGCATACTTTTGGATCCTACTCATTTTTTGATTTCTAGTGGTTATCCAAAACGTTCCTAATGTTCTGCTGGTTACAATTTCTGGTTTCCATTAAAGTATTGTGACGTATATCACAAATGAACTTATTGGCCTGACTATGCCTGCAATGAGCAGGCATAGTCGCTCGCTTGGCCTGGCAGGTAATGACATACTAAGGCCTTAACTATACAGTTCCCACCTTTGCACTTATTACGCAATTGGGTGTTATACAGAGCTGATCATAAAGGTGGCATCGAACGAGTTGGGTTTGAGGATCTCTGCTGATGCTATCCCTTCAAATCTCATGTGCCCATTGAGATCGACATTGTGCAAGCTGGCCCTAACCTCATGCTCATTTCATCTGAGGTGAAGGGCAAGCAGGGAGAAATTTCTGCGATGTCCTTCGCTGTTGTATTGTGCGTCGGGAAAAACGAGCTGATCTTGTGGGCCAATCCTTCGAATTTTCGCTGATTGCTCAAGCTATTTCAGCACAACTGATGTTTCTCTTACAGTCTTTGCATTTCTGGTACATATTGGTATAGTCTGCATAAGCCATTTCCAGGGCTACGTTTCAGTCCTCATTCACTAGTTTCACCCTAATGTTAACGCTTGAATGACACCACTTCTGTGTTCTCATGACACTCAGCCAAGGAAACAGGGAAATGCAAATAGTGGCAATATATAGAGGTACTTGCGAATTAATTCTATCACGTTGAACCTAGATTGACATCAGTGGATATTTTCGGGAAAGAAACGTTGGAAAAAAGGAGAAAATGACAAAGATAGGTCATCCCTCTCCTCGAGTGATTAAGAAATAACTTGCAGGAACATGATGCATGCAGATGTAGCAGCCTGTATTGAAGCTGCTGGATCGATACGAAATCATGCACTTGTCTGCAGGTGTCAATTGTTCGACAGCACTTTGCGATTCCATTGTGGAGTTCTAATAGTCAGTTGCGCGGGGTACTTCAAGCCTTGCTCGGATAATCACTTGACTCGCTTTTTAGTAGATTGAAGCCCCCTTCCCCAATTCCTGAGAGAGCGGTGTCCTTTACATCATTGCAATTTTCAAAGCGGACTTTGAAGCAACACGGCGAGACGTGTGCACTAACTCCGCCAAACGACGTTCACTGCACGGGAACAGCTGTCGGTTCTCATCGATTTGCCATTGAGCAGTTCTGCTTATTGTTTCCAACACCCTGCTTGTGTTATTTTTCACCGTTCACTGTTTTGCAACGAGAGCAGACGCTCATCAGTCCTCACATAACCCGCATATTGCGTTCTTTCGAGTAGACATTACATTGCATTACATTAGGTAATGAAAGTATCCAGCTGGACACAATTCTTATCCATGGACTATTGCAGTGCTCTCGCATGGAAATATACCCTCAGATGTTTACTACTGGTAAGAAGAACGTGATAAGCTCCCCAGGGGGTTTTCTATTCGTAAGTATGAGACGATACCATTATCATATAGTCCTCCTCAAAAAGATAGACGGATTGCGTGACTGCACCATCGCAGCGGGACCTGGACGAGGGTGCGGAGAGAGCACGCTCCTAGTGAGAAGGTCGGGGAGGTCCCGTCGCGACTCTGCAGCCGCGACGCTAAGAAACTGCACGCGCAATCCGTCTATCTTTTTGACAAGGACTGTAGGGTGTAAGCTATGAATAACGAAGTAAAAGTGTGGTATCCGGTTGATACTGACAACTCGTTCATGACAATGGATCTCACTTCTGATGAATCCTGCAATTCTTAGCCAACGTACATCAACATAGCATGCAACAAACGATCACATTGCAACAGATCATCTTGCCTACACAGAAAACGTCTATCATTTTTCTACACTTATCTGGACTGTTACTAACATATCTTTAGAGTCTTCAGCATAAAAGTTACATTCTTTTGACTCAACATGTCTACACAAACAGAATACCCCCCCCCCCCCCCCCCCCCCCCCC
>JARK01001347.1:1727875-1763809 GCA_000688135.1 Ancylostoma ceylanicum | reverse complement strand
ACGCAGCAGTTATAGAAGAATAGAATAAAACTTTTATTAGGGTTCTGTTTGTCAATTATTTTACATAACAATAAAACTATCATCATCAATAGCCTTGAACAGAAAAGAACTCGGATACAGACCGTATGTTTCATATGAATGTGACCAGATTTCAATTGGCGAATAACATCCCGGCCAAATAGCGTGTGTGACGTACGAGATTACAGCACTAACTAACTACTGACCAATGATGAGCACTTGAGCAAGATGAAAGAGCCTATCCCATTATTAAGCCATTCGGGATAAGAATGGAAGAGTAAAACATCAGAACACTGTACTTGTCGTCGAATTTTGAAAAGCATCTATCAGCAAATTGCAAATAAAAAGACCACTGATGTGCGAGCCGTTCTCACCCGCCTCCTAAGCCCTACAACTAATGTAAACATTGATAGACAGGTGAGAATGCCACACTATGTGACCTAGTTCAAATCAAGTACGTCGCGCCGACGTCGCAGTGAGAGATGGATAATTTTGGTGATGGGTTGTCAAGCTTTCGACGTTCCTATGGAGAATTAAGGAACTATGACCTACTGCAAAGTAGCAACTTACAAAGAAGAGAAACAATACACAAAACTAAACAGTAATATCCCTATTGATTTGATAGAGGGTCAAAGAGGTGCAAGCAATGCTTGAAAGTCTCATGATTCTGGTCATGATGAAGACGAGACGTTGTTGATTACGAGAACATGCTCCACACCAACCTCTTACATCCTCTTCTTCACGTTCAGATTGATATCCGCTGGAGGCTCCACTGAAATGTGCTCTGGATGCATTACAGAAAAAAACAACACATATTGAACGCTATTCAGAAGACAATCGCAAGGGAATGTGCCATATGTTGTACAATGAAAGCAGATCGTACATGCTCGGGTTCATGCACACATGCTGAAAGAGCGCAGCAAATGCTCTCATTTATGGAAAAAGCGTGATACATAACCCATCATTACCAGACTGCGTTTAATGCACCACCGCTGAGCGATATTGCTCTACGAAAAGGTTTGGTGAGGAGACCAAGAGCGCGAAATGCACCGATGACGGTTCAATCATTCATACCCCACCCTACGCTGTGAGCATATTCTTTGAAACTCTTCTAACGCCGTTAAAATCCCAACTCATCTAACAAAACAGCAGAATTACTGGATGGATGCAATAGGGCATACTTCCAGATCTTTAACCACGGATAAAGGTATTCTTCTTGGATTTCGACCAGTAAATAGATCAGACTTACTCCGCAGAAAGTAGGTGATCTATTAATAGGTAAATACCCGCTGCCGTGACCTAAATTAACACCTAAGAAGCCCCACCAGAATTTGCGCTTCTGAGGTGCAACTTGTTGTGATGAAAACGCTGCCGGAATGAGGTTTCTGTGAAAGAATCAAATCTCTTTGACTGTACAGGAAGTCAAATTTTTCTTCAGAAACACATTCATTCGCTTGTTTGTTCCAACGAAACATCAACCTACACATCGGGAAACAGTTTCACAAGTTAAAAATAATCTCTCAAGGCTTTAACTTAGTTTTTCAAGGAATGTATCACTAGTTAATATATAGTCCTTGTGCGCAATCAATGGAAAGTTCTCGAGCGCAGAGCCGCCGGCGCGTGCTCGGCGCGTCCCGCTTGTAACAGCGGTCCGGTATTTTCGCCCAGCTGTGAGGACGCCGTTCGTCAGAATTAGGCTCAGGTAAGCGTTTTAAGCGGCTACCTGGGACAAGCAGGCCAAAAACAAATAAAAAAGGCACAAAAAACTGAGAAGATGGGACGAACCGCGTACGCGCCGCAGGGCTCTGCGCGCTCGAAAACTTTCCACCGATTGCGCACAAGGACTATAAATAAGCGAGCCAACTTTGATGAGTTAAAAATAATCTCTCAAGGCTTTAACTTAGTTTTTCAAGGAATGTATCACTAGTTAAGATATAGTCCTTGTGCGCAATCAATGGAAAGTTCTCGAGCGCAGAGCCGCCGGCGCGTGCTCGGCGCGTCCCGCTTGTAACAGCGGTCCGGTATTTTCGCCCAGCTGTGAGGACGCCGTTCGTCAGAATTAGGCTCAGGTAAGCGTTTTAAGGGCCTTTCATACATTTGCCGCGGCGGCGGCGGCGTCACCGCGGCAAAAGTGGCTGCGCGGCAAATGTTGTCGCCGGGCGGCAAAATACCCCCATGACCAATCATTGCCGCACGTCACTGGGCGACGTCGCCGAGCGTCGCCGCGGCAAAAAAGTATGCAAGCACTTGCCGCCTGACCCTTGCCGCGGCGACGCTGCCGCGACGTCGCTGGCCTATGCTTAACCATGGGCGACTGCCGCCGCAGCAAAAGTATGAAACCCACTTTAAGCGGCTACCTGGGACAAGCAGGCCAAAAACAAATAAAAAAGGCACAAAAAACTGAGAAGATGGGACGAACCGCGTACGCGCCGCAGGGCTCTGCGCGCTCGAAAACTTTCCACCGATTGCGCACAAGGACTATAAATAAGCGAGCCAACTTTGATGATCACGCGAATCTGAACGGTACCTTGGCTATCCAATCTAACTTCAATTAACTAACGCGAAAAAATATCAACTCGCACGCCTGAATCGACGACTTGGGGTCTCAGAGTAAGAAGAATAACAAAACAGAACTTATGTCCAGAAGTAGGCCTGAAGTAGGAATGCTTTCTTTTCTCAATTTCCTCTTCCTCGTGTTTTTGGAGAGTATGCTTGTCGAGAGACTTTTAATGCAACTTCTGGAAGTCACTCCCAACGCATGCTTAGGAAATGATCACAGACCACACCACCACAACGACATAGACGCCAACAGCGAAACAATTCCACCGACATGCTTCAGGAAAAGAAAACACAACACTTCATGCACTTTCACAACACAACAATTTGCGGACCACACAGGTCAAGCAACTTCATAAAACAAACCAATGCTGCGTCAATTGGCGTTGGCTGTATCAATACCGGACGGACCACACCTCGTTTAGAAACTCTAACTTCTACTCTTCTCAAAAACCAGGTTTATGTCATCAAACCACACTCAGAAAAATTGAACAGAGGAAAGAAATAACTTATAATGCGATAAGAACAACTATAAATAAATAGAAATCAAACTGTGCCACATACAAAGGCGGGACGACCACAGCTCGATCGTCCCTTTCATATCACTCACAACCATCATGAAGTAGTAACAATTATTATTATTATTAATTCCACAACTATTGTAGGCGAATTGTGGAAGAAAACACCACGAAATTGGCAACTGGGCGACAAGATGATTAGAGACATAGACGTGACGGTCTTCTGACGGTGATGAAATAAATACTCTTATGAAAAGAAAACAACATTTTGGTTAGAAACCACCTCCTACGGGAATGAGACATGATGTACACACTGATAAAACAAAACAATAGGTGAAAAGAAGCCAGAAGGAGCAAAAGGAAGACGTAGAAGAATCCCGCAAACGAAGCACCCGAACGCTACAAGCTCGGTACGCCGTAGAGGGGTTGTGGAAACATTGACGGATACAGATGGTGGTTGTCTTTGGGATATCAAACGTTCACTTATGCAGCAGGGAACAAAAGCCCCTAGACTTCGCTGCTCGTGCTATCCCCAACTCAAAATAAATTTAAATAGATCCCAAAACAGTTGACAGAGCTCACGCCCGAGGAAAAATACTCCATGGACAGCGCTCCCGCAAGGTGCAGGTACACAGCCAGTGCACAATTCTGCTACTGCGGTATTCCAACGTTCCCAACTGGCTGGATCAGGTTGTAGCCTCGCCATCATCTGTTCGCTTCCAAGGTGAACAACATCCAGCACTTCTCAAACGTTCGCTCCAACAAATAACAGCAAGTGAACGCAATGCTGTCAAATGTTGGGATACCAAGGAGCTTTACGCAGAGGAAGGCGAAACCCACCTAGTCAGGGATGACTGGACTCTCTGCTAGCCAGTACAGATGGGGTTCATTTAAAAAAAAGTTCTTTGTCGATCCTACAATGGCGAGTGGTTGAATAGGCGAAAGTGAAATCAATTATTAACCTCGTGAAAAGCAGCCATTGTGAAATAGATAAAATGTAATGTGGAGCATTGATGTAAATGTCAAATCTCCACAGTGGATAAGGGGGAATTCGAAAATGTGAAGTTAGCAGCCAACAGCTCGAAAAAATTTGTTAAACGCCTGTGATGATGGGGTGTGAGTATGTCCGCCCCCGTCCAGGGTCCAAGATTTCAAACTTTGTTCTTGAAAGCCTAGATAAACTTACAGCTTGGAAAATCACAGATGGATCTGACAGTTTTTCCCTAACACTTCTGTCACATCGAAAAGAACATCACACGTTTTCACAGCTTCATAGACTCAAAATCAACATCAGCTGTGCTAATTCAGCTGCCTATGTGCACTTTCATCACAATGTATTTTTCACTATTTTGATTCACATTCATTAGAGGCAATTATTAGCCTACGGCACCTCTGCAGCTTTGAATAGCTACTGTAAGTCTTTTGATAGTGATAAATCTCAAACAGAACAGGTCCAGCTGCAGATACCTAAGAGGAATTCCAAAAAGTGACTATCAAGCATCCCTTATTTGACTCTTGGAGTGGGGTCGCTATGGGAACACTACGATCACAGAACTCTTGAACTCCTCTGCTTATTAAAACGAAAACGACAAAGAAAGGCGCTATATGAACCCCTGAATATGCGTAGTAGATATCGCATGAGCAGTTTTACGGAATAAGAGACGATTAGATGTGACCGAGGGTCAAGAGCATCCTTTGTCGACAATCAGTTAACAACAGCACTCCATTCGGTTAGTGGTAGGAAAAGAACATCACACGTTTTCATGATTGGTAAAACAAATCTCGAGGTGGAGTTAATCACTACAGTTCAGAATGCAAACGCGATGTCGCTACGGAAACTCCGAATGCTCGATCGATACCCGCAGCATATGGACCTAACATCCAGCCAAAGTAGGCACACCACAGAGCGCCCAACCCAGCTAACGATATCATCGCTCGCACGTTCGCTGCGTGACTTTCCGGCTTACCGTCGATGTAATTGCGTGCGATAAACTTCAGCACTTCATCGAGAAGAATGACAGGGAACGAGATCTTGAACACTGCGACCCATTCGGCAACACACAAGGGCGTAATCTGCAAAACACAAATCAGAGCAGATGAGCCCAATACTAACGTAGAATTAGACTTCGGAATCATTCAAGATTCGCAAATCAAAATTAAAAATGTTCTCAGAAATCAATCAGTAGCTAATTGTATACTAAAGGAAAGAATTCTAACTCGAAAACAATTACCGATATGAGACACTTGAAATAGAAGTCAAATTAGACAAATTAGTAGGGAATGGGAACTTGGGGGGAGGGCTAAGCTATAAATCCTATAGAACATTACATAATAACCAGTGCTTCTAAGGAACCGAAGGCTCACAACTTATTTACTCCGGAAAATAAGAACAAAACTTCTGAATAAACTCAATCGTGCTTCCAATCCGGAATCTGCGATCACTTTTTCCATTATAAACAGCCAATTAGCCAATTAGATAAAGACCACTCTTTCCCAAGTGTAATTATTGCCCTACTTTGAGAGCTGACAAAAAACCCTCACCTGGAAGATTGTAGCCATGATGTCGACATAAAGGATCACGAAGTGTAGTGACATTGACAAAGCGATAGCAGCGCACAACCACACGTTCTTCCATGGTGGCATCACGAGCAATGACTGATTCTCGGAAAGCCTGTCACCATACTGTTCATATTACCGTAAGAAACAAGTAAAAATCGCAATCGAAACTGCATAAAAACTCTCGATGACACCAAGAAAAATAGTTAACTTACGAGTTGACAGCATTGAGCATTTCGATTGTTACCAGGACAGAGAGAGCCATGGCGTTTGGATGATTATCCTCGAACACAGCGCAGTCCAAGTCGGCGAAGTTCTCGGGTTCAATCTTCAAGTGAAAATTGAAATGAAGTATAGCGAGAGAAAAAATAGCGAAAGGATCGAAAGAGGCTTCTATAACATACCTCGCATCTCATCCAGTGAGTCAGTTGATAATAGGTAATCTGAGGTCCGTCCTCGTACAACAGGAACCACCACATAGCTGCTCCGACGGTAGCAACTCCGACATAAGCTGAAATTGAGAATATATGTGGAGAGAACACAGATTTTTAGCCAACCTCATGGAATACCCACTTCCGACAGCCAGGTAACGGAAGAACAGCCATTTGGAGATCAATCCTTCGCTGGCAGAACGTGGATGGCGCTCCATAATATCAAGATCAGGTGGATTGAAACCAAGAGCAGTTGCAGGCAGACCATCAGTAACCAAGTTCACCCAAAGAAGCTGTACAGGGATCAGTGCTTCTGGAATACCAAGAGCCGCGACGAGGAAGATCGAAACGACTTCTCCGACGTTGGACGAGATCAGGTAACGGATGAATTGCTTCATGTTGTTGTAGATAGCGCGACCTTCTTCTACAGCCGCTACAATGGAGGCGAAGTTATCGTCAGCGAGAACCATTTCTGAGGCGGATTTAGCAACAGCAGTTCCGGATCCCATGGCAATTCCAATTTCGGCTTTCTTCAGAGCGGGAGCGTCGTTCACACCATCACCAGTCATAGCAGTAATCTGAACGTACATACATATCTTGTTAACTTTTTGTAGCGAAAAACAATATTCTTCTAAGAGCGTCGCTTACTCACCTCTCCATGGCTTTGCAGGATGTCGACGATTTTGGACTTGTGAGCCGGTTCGACTCGAGCGAAGAGCTTGGCTCGTCGGCAGGCTTCTGATTGTTGTTCTGGTGGTAGATCATCGAATTCACGCCCAGTGAATGCCTAAACTCCATATTATACTACTAGGAAGTCGAGTAAACACTATAGCTTCTAGCTGCGAATGTATTCGAACTTGTATTGAGCTAATTCATCAACTAAGTTACTCAATAACGGAACGCGAGAATTCATCCTAGGCCCAAAACGCAAAAACAACGTACAAGTCCTGTAGTATCCTCCGTCTCCGTGAACAGTCCAATACGCCTTCCAATGGCTTCGGCGGTATTCTTGTTGTCACCGGTGATCATAATTACACGGATACCAGCATGATTGCACTCTTTGATCGAGCTCATAACCTATAAAATCTCGTTTAAACCACGATCCACGAGTTAATTTTGTGCTAAATCCTTACCTCAGTCCTGGGAGGATCGAGCATTCCAACTACTCCTACGAAAGTGATATCGCGCTCATACTTAGCGAACTGTGTCGACTCCTCGAGGTTCATACTCTGCGGCGATATTGGGTTGTCAATGGTTCCTAAGGCAAGGCAACGCAGCGTATCACGTCCTGTACCATATTGAACGCATTTGTCCACAATCTTCTGGGTCATGGCCGGAGTGAGAGGCACTTTTTGGTTGTTCACACGGACATGGGTACAACGACCAAGCACTCCTTCTGGGGCTCCCTTTACGAACATCTTGGCACCAGATCCACCAGTAGCAGGGGTGCAGTACGAGGACATGGATTTGCGATCACGTGAGAATTCCAATGTGAACTCCTAAAGAATTTTTTTTGAAAAGAAATAAAAGGAATGTGGGAATTTCTCCTACCTTCTTCCATTTCTGTTGGATAACGCGGTTGCAAACGTTGCCCAGATCACGTGGTGACAGACCAGACTTCGGCGTTCCATACACGTTCATCTTCTCGCACAGAACAACAAGCGCTGTTTCGGTGGCCTCTCCGACCTTCATTAGGAAATAGTAATCTCAATAATGTAATGCTTGCATTGGAACTCACAAATACTGTTTCTTGAGCAAATGTCATGAATTGTAAATGGAATAAAGGTGTATGAGCTCACCTTCTCATAGACCTTCTTGGTGTCGTTGTAGTCCACTGCTGAATCGTTACACATAGCACAAATTGTGGCCAACTCAGTCAAAGCATCAAAATCTCCACTAGCGCAGTTAATCTGAAATATTTTCCATCCTTGCCAAGTTTTTGGGAGATCTCCGAATAGCAACAAATCGAAATCACCTCTTTATTGTTGTAGAAGACCTTTCCAGAAGGTTCATACGTAGAACCGGAGATAGTGAACTCGTTGAAGTTGATGTTGTCACCAGACGCTGATTCGGCGATGAACATCTTCGACACGGACATTTGGTTAGTGGTCAATGTACCGGTCTGGAAAAGAAAAAAATCTCAGAAATTTTATTCGGCTAACGTTTCGGCTTACTCTTATTCTCAGAAATATAGATGAAAACAGAACGAATATCAAAATAACCTTATCGGAGCAAATAACAGATGTACAACCAAGGGTCTCAACAGAGGGCAGAGAGCGGACAATGGCGTTTTTCTTCGCCATCCTTCGGGTTCCAAGAGCAAGGCAGGTGGTAATGACAGCAGGAAGACCTTCCGGAATAGCAGCCACAGCCAGCGCAACAGCAATCTAATGTGAAATCAAATAAAAGATGCAAGCAGTAAAATATTCGGGCAATACTGCAATGAAGATGTTCAAAAAGCTCACTTTGAAGTAATAGATCGCTCCTTTCACCCAGGATCCACCATGAGCTGGGTCGTTAAAGTGGCCGATGTTGATAGCCCAGACAGCCACGCAGATAATTGAAATAACCTAGATAAAAATATAAACCTGAAGAGCTCGCATATTTTCGTTAGAGGAAACATTCCTTATTTTGATGATAAAATGAAATAAGGCGGTTATGGTAGCGAGATAATCCTATGAAAACGCGCAACAGAACGTATTGTAAAATCAAGACTGGTTTAATCTGATACCGTTTCCCTTACAAGCTCAGTGGCTAGTCTCTGGTATCGAATAATACGCCAGTCAAACACAGCAAAACCAATAGCAAACCAAGATTGCTTTACACTCTTTATCTATTTTATTTCAGCACTCACAGGTGCACTAAGTCTATATATTATGATGTCTGAATATTTTTCTCTGTGTTGAGCTATAACATGTGATGTACCTAACGCTCACCATAACTATATCCTTCTACAAGAAAATCTGACATCAATTTAAATACGAGCAACCCCATAATAATTGGAATTCCTCTTGCGATAGCGATTGTATTCCATTTTAGACCACTACGTTCAAACCCTCACTGTTTAATATTTCTTTCGCTGTTCAAGCTATACAACAAACCTATACAAACCCTGATCGTTTAGCTTATGGAGAATCGGGTGGTGAGATATCTCGGAAATTCAAACTGCTGCTGAGGGAAATGATGAACAGTCTCATCACTTCTCTAGCGGACATCACTTGGGAACATTGGAAGAGTCTCAGTTTTCAAAGTGAAACAGTTAGGCTTGGATGATGGAAAACCAATGTCTTACTGATGTGAAGGAATAAGAAAGTCAAGTTACCGCTCAGAACGTCGACCCTTCACAGAAACACACGAAAAACACCGCTTTTTTCATCTTTTGGTGCCCCTTTTTATTCTGCGGAATGCAGAATCCCTTATTACTGCTGGATACCACTTTACAGCGATAGCCCATCAGTTGGATTAACATTTGTCACTAATCTTCCATACTGTACTTACTTTTGACAGCTGTTCACCGAACTCATCAAGTTTCTGCTGGAGTGGGGTCTTGTCGCTTTCCGTCTCGGCCATTTCCGTTCGGATCTTACCGATTTCAGTGCTCAATCCAGTACCGAACACGATTCCTCGAGCCTAAACATAGCAAGACTGAAATCTACGACGATGTCCGCACTAAATGACACATTGAATGATACCTTTCCAGAAGCCACGTTTGTACCCGAGAACAGACAATTTTTCTTGTCCTGGTTCACGGCACGTGGGTCAGGCACGGATTCAGTGTGCTTGATGACTGACACCGATTCTCCTGTCAAGATGGACTGGTCGATTCGTATCGTTGTCGAGTAAATCCTTAGGAGGCGAAGATCTGCTGGGATCTTGTCTCCGACTGCAATCAACACATCATCACGTTGTAGGCTACAACACCCCGAGTTGCATTGGTGTGGGGCCACAATCGACATTTGGACTTCATTTTGTTATGTTAATGTAGAGCTGATCATGATGGAGCATCAACGGTCAGTCAACATGAGGTATCCAAAAAGAATAAGCAGAAAGCAGAATGGAACAGGTCAGATAAAACAGGAAAAAAAACTTGCCCGCTTTCTTTAAAATATTATAATCTCTGTCTACTCCAGAAAAGTTCCGCAAAACAGAAAAAGTATAATACTTAGACGTTCTGACAGCGAAATTACAGAAATACTCAAAAATACTCCAAAACTTCAACGCTGCACCAGTATGCACCTAACTTCTTGAAGACTTCCAGTGCAGAATGAAAATGCTCGTATTTTTTGTTTGGTGCATGCACCGCAAAAGAGAATCCGGACTTGAAACATGCTAAATTTAACTCCAAAAGATAGGTAATCATTCTGAGTTTGAGACAAGGTGTTCCAGAAGTATAAATTTGAGAACAGAAGTTGATGTTCCCCCATGACCGCAATGGACCTGGTTCTGATAGATCCAAGCAAAAATACAAATGATGTAAGTAGGATTTGCGGTGATGAAGGGACGCACAATATACTCTGTATTTCCACCCTTTACCTACCTGACGAAAACACAAAATGACTGACATTTTCTTACAAAGAGATTAATGAAGAAATAAATCAGTCCAACTGATTGCTAATAGGTACCGAATACAAAATTATTTCACCGACAAAGTCCATCTAATGACTTACCGGATACTTCAACAATGTCTCCGGGCACGAGATCGCGTGCTCGGATCATCTGGATACCATGATTCCCAGCACGAACCACTTTGGCCATTTCCGGTTCATATTCTTTCAAAGCTTCTATGGCCGACTCCGCATTTCGCTCCTAGAAAATAGAGGAAATGCAGCGGTCTGGCAGCTGATCAATTATCGCCAACGTACCTGCCACACTCCAACAGTGGCGTTTGCGATGAGAATGAGGAGGATGACGAAAGGTTCGACGAAGGCAGTAACGGCTGAAGTTTGGTCGTCATGCTCTTCGAATAAAGCTAGGACCTAAAAAAAAACTAGCTCCTTCCCAGGTCCTTTCCTATGTACAAATTCACAACGTTCACACATCACATAAATAGCTTGATTTGCTTTAGATTCGTGGCGTGAAATATGAGAACGTCGACAATATCAAACGTGATGGCGGATATCAGACGCAGACATTTGTTAGAAAAGACGCAGCTGTCGAACGGGGTGTGCAAAGGAGAGCTCGACAGCGTCAGCAGGCGCTAGGCGAGCAGCACTTCTTGTCAAGCAATAACACGGCTTGTTGAAATAAGACACTATGGGAATCATCAAACATAACGAACAAACACTGGGAGTAAATCCATTAGTCTCACAAAGAGGAAACTAGGTCAACAATCTGGTAGCCACTGGTACGTACGTGCACAGTCAAGGAAGCCAGTGAACTAACAAAAATGGCAAGCGAAAATAGCACATTTGACGCAAAAGGTGCAATGACAACGACGGATATACCGCAAATCAAGGAAGCGATAATTAGGAAACAGAATCAAAATATGGAGATTCCTCTAAACAACTTACGAAGGAAATTATAGCAGCGAGGAGAAGGATCTTGACAAGGAGATCATCAAACTGTTCGAAAATAAGTTCCCAGATTGACTTCCCTTCCTCGGCAGGCATTTCTGAAAAATATTCATAACTAATCTAAATTAAAAATGCTTGCGCAAACTCCTTTCAGCACACCCTCAGACTATAATTTAGAAGCCCTAGGCAGTTATTTCCTCAGCAAACATCGCCGACACTTTTGCATCCAAGTCCTCAAATATCGCACCTCCGCAAACCGCGATCTCAAACAGAGCCGAAACTTATCCTGACATTCTCCTCTGTGAATTCAAATATTACACCACGTCCAGCACGCACTTTGCGCAAGGCCTCATCACTTCCAGGAGTAGACATGCCCAGTGAACCAGCAAGGAATGGATCTCACTCAAAGCTTTGCTGATTCCGAGGGTAGAACGAGTAATAAGAATTCTAAACCCGTAGCAGAAACAACTGTTTCACAGAGAATCTTCGCAGGCAACGACACATACAACGTGCTCTAGTTTTCAAAGTAAAAAATATGATACGACCACACGGTTTTCCGAAAGCAACTCTCAACATACCATTGAAGCCATACTTGGCCCGCTGTGCTTCTATCTGACTCTCGGTGAGCCCTTCCTCGCCCACTCCGAAGAAACGGCAAACCTAAACAGAGAATTTAAAGAGTGGAGTTCTATTTCGACAATGAGTTCTAATAAAAGCATTGAAGAACCAAATGCTTAAAGAGTTTCATATGAGTCGCAAGTAAATCTAGGTTACCTCTTCACCCGACTTCGTGTGTGCATCTTCCATTTCGGCGCTAATTCACCCAAGCGGATGGAAAGGCCCTCCGGATCTACAACAATAGGTGAAATATGACGAGGAAAATTAATTGTGCAGAGCGATTCCACAAGATTATGCATATAAGCGAGGAGTGAGAAGAGACGACGAAACGAGTTAAACTAATGAAATCAAGGAGTAAAACCCAAAGCAATCGTGAACACGCATGAATCCGTACAGAACGTGCAAATAAAAACGATTTTTTGAAGGCAGAACACCAGTGCAACGTAGGAGAACCGCCGGACCCGTGTCGCGTGCTTATCAGTCGTCCAGAGCAACTTGATCTACGGATTATCGATCGAAATCGGCCGAATTGTCCACGAACAACGCGGTCAGAGCTGCAGCGATGGCGTCATTGGTCGTCAGCATTCGATTTACGGTAACTGAGCTGCAGGACCAACAAGTTGGCCACGCGTCGTGTCCTTTAACTGCGTCTGCAGCGTTCATCCGCTCCCTCGAGGGAAAACGGGGAAAACTCGGCGAATCTCGGCGAGATGGAGAAAGCACGGAGCGGTGGCAGGGTGTGTGATGTTGGCGGGTAAGCAGTGCTATTCGGGTGGGCGTGGCCCAAGCAGCAGAAAGCCAACTGTCTTCCTGAGGTCCCTTCGGAGCGAGAGAGAGGGAGAAAAAAAACTAAAGCAAGAAGATCCCGTCACACATTGTCGAGTGAACATCTGTCAATGAAATCGATTTTTCTAGATGTTCTAAAGCCAGTCAGTGATGCGGCGAGGGAAGCTCGTAAGCTGCGAATTTAACTCAATTCACTTTGGAGAATGCTGGATCGCCTGGGAGGTTGCCCCTCTGTTTGTTTGAGGAGCCAATGACACTGAAAGTACTCGAACAGTGTTAAAGAGCTAGAAAAAGCCCGGTGCAGAAACTGTCAGCGATGGCGTCAAAGTTCTCGGAACGCTCCTCCCATTCCTGATCAAAAGCACGTGAACACAGCTCATCGCCGGCTCCACGCTTTTATGTCTCTTCCTTGGTCTCCGTCCAAGGTCATAAATTCTCAATATTCCACTGTCTCTTGCTCAACATAAAGAAAATCTCTATGAAAAAGTATACACTCAATCAAACAGGCTCGCTTAGCGTTTTATTTTCAGCTGAAGACGTATTGATTTTTTTTCGGCTGGAAATTATTAATACGTACATCGCAAAATTAGAATGTATAAAAAATCTCACTTCTGAATCAATTTACCCCGAAATCTAGTTCGATTAAAAAACAGATGCAGAGAAATAAAAATCCGTGAAGAAGAGCAGACTTTCAGCACCAAAAAAAGTGAAATAACGCAAATTTGCACTCAGAATATTCGTGACGTGCGCCGGTGAAAGTTCTGCCAGTGCGTGTGGCTGGCATGGCTAGTGCGGAAAAATCCCGGAGAAAGAAGAAAATACATGTTCTTGGAACCATGCGTTTGTAGCAAAATAAAACACAATCATCCCCCAATTTACACCCTTCAAGGAATCGCCTGGTAGGTAAAGTTCGTTTGCTGTAGCATTGAAGCAATGCTGTGCATGCAGTTCAATACCAATCCTATTATCTATTCGGCTAGCTCTACCTCAAAAACCATGAGATTCAAATTTTTGCTCAAATTGTTCGTAGATAGTTGATGCGCTGATAGAGATAATCACTCATTTTCCACAAAAACTGCATTACTACAAGGTCAAGGCGGGGTTACTGTACAGTGGGCGGTGACGGCAGTAGGCTTACGGCGGCCTCGGAAAGTATGCGACGCGACTGCGCCGCTCACGATGGAATCGTCGCCGCAGTGGTGGGTTTTCATGATGATTGTTCATCACATTTGATGTCAACTTATAAGAAAGCTAACCAACCATCGAGAAAATCCCGTAGTTTATTGCCCCGGAGGGGATTTTTACTCAAGCGGCGCGGTGGCGTCGCGTGTTTTTCGAGCCTGCGGAAATGCCACCGCCATCGACGCTCCCTGCACGTAAATGGAAGGGAATGTTAAATTCGGCAGAAAAAAGAGATGTGATGCGGAATAGTGTCGACAATCACGGTGAGCGAATCAAATAACCCTATGTGCAAAATTTCAGGTAGTTCTGTGAAGGAATGAGCCTGATCGAAAAGGAATTTCAGATTTCCTCAGCCCATTGTAGCACTCACCTCACAGCCAATTTCCGCTCCATGCGTGCATGAAATTGCCAGTGTAGAGATCATGGACGAGTAACATACTACCGGCAGCGACGAGTACAACAGCGATGAATTTTCCCGCTGCTACAGCGGACACAAAGTCTGAGCAGAGCTGCTTGACCCATCATTCATCATGAAGCTGCACGCGTTTTGAGAAACCCGCAGCGATTGTAAACCTTGCCGTCACAACAAATTTTTTCAGGACAAAGACAGGTGAACGCGACGTGCTGAGCAAAAATGAGGGCCGCGCACAATTGCAGTGAAGGCTACCGCTATACTACACGCGGACTGTAGCACCTTGCGTCGGCGTCGTTGGCGACTGTGACAGTGATGCCTATCGAGAAGCTAGCTTCAATCGCATGGGTAACTGCCAACGTTGGAAATCAACCGTTAGCCTTATGTTTACAACTACCACCGAAACGACGAAGCACAGAGGGAATACCAGAGATACAAGTGAAGAAACGTTAGGCGCGATGTGACTTGAGGACCGATGCACATCACTCCTCATGCAGTCATCGGTGTTATTGGCAGCTTTTTCCTCAAATTGGCGAACCCTGGCGTACCCTTAGGTTAACGCCACTGCTTGCTAGTATAGTCCATGACTCCGTCGGTAGAATCGCAGACTTAGCGACGCGTGCGCGTAGTGGTCGGATTGTGACCGATGAACTCGTTCGTCACTGAGCCGTTTCCAGCTTGAATGAATGCTTTTCAGTACGATTTGTGATTACGCCTTATTTTTCTACAGGGGTGTTGCAAGAAAAGAGGCTGATATGCAACAACTCTCCATGGATTTGAAGTATTATAATTTGGCGTTCTCTCACCAAATTACCTAATCTCCCAATCGAACATTTTTCACAAGACCTATCCAGCCGATTCTGCAATAGTATCAATTGTATCAACCACCCGAAGCTGAGCAACGGAGCCGCTACCTCCTCTTTTTCATCTTTAGCAACCGCTGCGATGTTCAAACAGAGAGGCTTTTTCCGCTGATAGTTCAGATCCAACGCCTGACAATATGTCACCTTTTTCTTTGACAATCTGCGCACACAGTCGGCAAATACAAAACGTCTAGAGGTGGGCACCAAATACTTAAAACTGAGAATTATCAGTGCACCACTGTACCTTACCAGCATCATGATTAATTGCATGCCGTGGACGAAAGATTTTCCTTTGCCTCACATCATACAAAGAAAAATAAGGAAGAGGATGCGTTACCCGTGGTAAAGAGGCGGTGCGCGGCTTGTTGTCGACAGTTGCTCGCAGTTTGTCCCCAGTTGAGGGTCCATTTCACTGGGACCCGGCTGAACCAGTGTTCAGGCGATTTCTGGCGAGCTCGTGGCTTCTGCTGTTGTTTTTTGCCGCACACTTTGTATCAGAAAACAAAACCATCGCGTGGACATTTTTCTTCGCGTAATTGGCAGCTTACTGGCAGCTAAGCAACTTCCTGGCTGCGACGCGGAAGTGACACCAGTAATTTTCCCGCAGTAAGCATACGATCCGCGCCAGAAGGTATAGTCTTCGTGTTGACGGTCAAATTCAGCTTAATCTCATCCTACAGAAGTCGCACGCACCAAATATGGGCATCCAGGGTAATCCAACGGTGCGTCTACTAGATGGTGCATAAATAGCTCTTTCAATAGAAAGCGGACGATAAACGTACAAGACCACATCCAGTAATGAGCTCTCGGAAATCAATTCAGTATCATGTCATGAAACGAACGATGTTCCCTCCTTTGGCGGTCCTTCCACTGCCAGACAATCGTAGCCTTGCTAGGTTTCCTTCCGGGCTCTCTTGAGTGACTTCATCGAAGATTGGGCAGTGGTATGTTTTTTTTTCTTCCAATCGTCTCCTTCCATTTACTCCAGTTCTCTTCCAGGACTGCCCAATTCGTGCAGTGGAGGGCGTCCAAGTGTGGAGAATGGGACTGCCACCCGAAAGCAAGGGCTACAGCAAGCGAGCCGGCAAGGAACCAATAATGGGTGGTTTTGGTTTTGATTGGCAAACGCTCCATAAGCTGAAGATTCCAATGGTCGCTTCTACAATGGCTGATAGCTAGTGGAGGCAGCTGTATCCACAGAAAAGCCCAGTATCCGTTTGTGGATGGATCCAGCCGATAGACTAGACAAGAATGGCCGAGCTTTGCAATGAATAAGTTAACATTACCGGTAGAAGTCCAAGGCATCTAAGACGATATCGACAATATCCATGAAGAGTACATTCAGAAGGAACAAGATACTCATTCTTCTAGAGAAAGGGGTCTAACAGTCGAGAAAACTCCGATTAAGAGCTTCAAACTAGTTTTTAATACACATACAACATGCTCAGAATACTTTCACTGAGAAGTCCACGTCGAAAACACCTTGAATTCTTCAAAATTAGGCCTGTTGTTCAGCTGACAGGAATGTGAACCTCAAAATTATCTTATCAGCATGTTTTATTATCTTGGGGCGAGGACTTGGTCATACACGACTTCAAGGAAGCATTCGAGTGAATGCCCCAAAAGTCTTAAAGTCAAAATCTATCACGAAGGTGTACGTAGAAGTATTGGTTGGTCAGGAATGGGAGAAAGTAAGACTCCACGTCTCAGGTGTTGGAGGTTAGAAAATGCATTTCTACGAAGCAGAAGTGTTCTGACCAGCCGCAGATTCAGTACGATCCGAGGAAGTTCCCCTGAAAATCAGGGGGTGACAAATAATAGAGCGAAAAAGCAAACTATGGAAGTCACAGGTGAAAATCGCAGCGACATGTAATCCTACTCATATTTTTTCAATCCATAAAAACCAATGTTACACTCGTAAGAATTGTGCTCTCATCCAGAAGGCTACAATCTTTCGAGAAACGCTGAATAGGGGTTCAGGTGAGCCGTGACAGGCTAATTGCTAAGCAGTAAGTGGCATTTTTGCGAATGAGATTCGTTCCTGCACGAAGTGACGAGTGAAATAAAGTTAGTGAAAGATAGCAATTTTTTCTTCGGGAAACATTGACTTCACAAAAAAAGGTTTATCCGATATTACCCCAGTATTGCTTTAGAACTTCATTTTATCCAATCGCTTACTAACACCACTGGTTAAGCATCAGATTTTTTTTTCAGTACTGATAAAACTTGTTCCATATCCAACGCAGTCAAGAGCCACTAACTGGAAAGATCAGCAGAAATTTTTAATCAAGGAATTTAGCACTTTTGCTGGGTGAAGAGAACAATTTCTGGTTTGACTTTACTTCCAGAGCTGCATTTCCGGTCTAACAAGAAGCAATAAGCATGCTGACAATAAAATCCCTAGAATACGACCATTGCTGCTGCCGAAGCAGATCTTTCTAGCCTTTTTACATATAGCGAATGGGTCATAGACAATGAGTGATGAACTTAAGTCGAGCTGCAACTGCACACCCAGAGAAGCATTTGACAAAGCGGCGAGATTTTCTTCATAAAAAGAAAAAAAAAACGAATGAAGAACGAAATCCTGCACTGAAATCCGGCCTTGAGAGCAACTGCCGTGTAGCGGCCGTTGGAAAAAGCAGGACATTTTTTAGAAGCACATCCTCAAGAGCGTTGCCAAACTGTGTTTTCTGTCCGACTTGTTGAGCAGAGGGGAAGTGCTTGTCGCCTGACGTACGCCCTTTTACAAGCAAAACTTGAAAGAATAGCCAATCAAAATCGGAAATCGCGAACTGGAAACATCAAGGTGTGGTGTTTGTGTACTAGAATAGTGAAGAAAGAAATCCAGACCAGGAAAAGTTCAGACAGTGGAATAAAAACAGCACTAGAGCTGTTGTGCAGCTGGGAACATGACAGTAGTTGGAGGAAATTCACACGATTGGAACATATGGTGAATTTCAAAAAAAGCTTTCCTGCAGGTGATCTCACAGATATGCGTGAAGGCCGAAACACTTGGGAAAGTCGGGAATGGTCCAGGAAAAGCTGGTGAAATAGACAGATGTGAAAAAACAGTGCTGACCTTAGAGAAGAGCGCGTTCTATAACCCTGCATAGTTACTCCTTCAATTCTTTTTCTAGTACTCTTCAAGGAATAGAAGTAAAATCAGGAAATTCGCTCTTGGTTCAATGGCAGCGCAATTTTTTTTTGTGAAAGCAGTTGAAAATTTGAAACGCACGCGTCAAGCCCCGATGAGACAGAGCATAAAAAGCTGCTTAGGCTTAGGTTTAGGCCTAAGCCATCTCTGAGCTATCCATGATGACTAATAAGGTGAACAGGACACCTTTTTAGGTGTGTGTCATCGTGAGGGAAAAAGGGGCGTGGCCAAGCGACTCTAATTGGTTCATCGGGCCGCCCGTCACGCCCACGTGTTGGAGCTCGTGCGGAGCTAAGCACAAATTTGTACACGATGTACTGTGGGATTGACGCCATTCAAGTTCACACAGGTGGACGTGACAGGTGGCCAGAATGCGCCAGTCACAGTCGTCTGGCAACGCCCCTTTTTCCCTCACGATGATATACATCCCCTTTTTAGCCGTGCTTGGGTATTTTGGGTGTTTTTTTCCACATATAGAGGCGAAACCATCTGATGCTACACGTGTAGATGGAAGGTGTCCACAGATTGCCGTAGTGAACGGTCGGCTATGAATGAGAGGAACAAGATTGCATGGATTCTCTGGACCATGCTTGGCTTACAGGCCACAAAACATATTTATTTCTTCATTTATTCCTTTTATTGATACACTCAAAATGCGCAAGCCAATTAAAGGCGTAAAACCAGAACAAACAAAATATAACTTTGACATGCAATGGTCAGTAAAACAGGCTGGACGAGGATGAGGAGGAGATCTTCCAAGAGTGGGCAGGGAACGAGGGAAGTTGAATTTATGACAAATTCTAATTCAGGAACAGTCTGACGTTCTACACCGTGGGTAAAAGGCAAAGAAGCGATTGGTAGACATAGAAACACGGGACCCTTACCGGATACAGGTGGGGTCATGTGAATAAATCACCCTCTAGTTCGAGCAAGAAATTTATGACGAATTTCTGTCAAAAATTGGCAAAAACGAGGAGTGCAATGCAACGGAAAGTATAAGAGGCGGGTGGACAACCGTAAAACAGCATACGCAGGTAGAAACCGACGTCTTATCAGCAGCGATGCGATAACACACGACACAACGATTTTGAAGAGCAACAGCACAGCTACTGCTAAATGATGCATCCGGACAGGTCGGCAGGTCTAGCGCCAGACGAAGGCAGATCTCCCACAAGCGAAGAATTGGGCAAAACGTCGACGGAGCGGGTTGAATCGCTCACGGGCATTGGTAAAAGGGGCGAGCAGGGGCGATTTTGAGTCAATGGAGGATCATACGTAGAAGGCATGGATCCGCAAAATGTTACTAGGTGAGTTTGCGTTCCCAATAAAATTAAAGTTTCTTATGGAGAAAGATGAGAGGACTAAAAATGTGAAGAGGACGCGGGCTGTGAGACACGTGCTTCTGCTCCGCGCCTTTGTGCCAACGATGTGATGACGGTTAAAAGAATCCAAGTATTTATTTTAGCCAAAAATATATTTCTCCAAAAATATTTACGAACTGCTCCTCTTACGACGACCACTTCGGTGACCACAAGGGACGCATGAATCAATAAGATTACCCAGGGTAAACGTGCTGACACCACAAGAATTTAGCGCTCGTTAACACGGGCGTCAACATGTCTACCTTGGGTAATCCCCATGATGCATCCAGGTCCAGTTCTTGTGAAATTCGGCGGGCAGGGACACGAAAGTTCGGAATTAAGCCGCGAGAACAAGAGAAAAGGCCGTCTCTCAAACCAGAGTTGAGAGGACTCGATAAAATACACTACAATTCCCGGATCGCCTCTGCACCTCCTTGTTCCAAAATTGTGGAAGAAAGTTACTGGCACTGCTTTTTTTCTCTCAAGGGTAAAGTTCAGAAAACCATATTGTTGAAGTGACCCGAGAGGTCCGAGAAAAGACTCGCAAATGAAGTGAACGCTGTAAATGTAGCTAAGTGTCACTAATTGCGGAGTACATGTGGTTAAAAGCACCCGGATAGAACGAGACTTGTGTAATGTTAGGGCATAATCCAGCCCATGAGCCGGAGGGAAACTGCGACAGGGACGTGTGAAACCATAAGTTTTTTTATGGATAGCAAGAAGACAAAAAAAGAGAGAGAGATAAGAGGTTAACCGTTCAGTATAGAAGAGGTTGCGAGCTAATGACTAAAAGCTGCTGTCGTTTTTGGCCAAGGAAGCCGTGCAGCTGTTGTGAAACGAACACATGCATCTAATTCAGACGGATCAATCCAATAAAGCAATTCTCAGCGTAACAGCGCCCCATCTATTTGCAACTCTGATTTCAATGGAAAAAAGAGCATGGATGAAGGCATCTGGATCCTATCAGAGCTGTCACAACTCGTTAGCCAGCCGAGCAGGCATCAACGGGACGCAGAGCGAGAGAAGAACGACCCAACACTGTAAACCGGTAAAGAGCAGTTCGGCATTTGTAAAGAGAAGGGTCGTTGGACACTTGAGAGATCTGCCAGTGCGTGTCTGTCTGTAACGAACTTTCACAAAGCGCACAGCCACCGTGGACGCAAAGCTAACAGCCAAACGCACGACCGAGTGTAAAGCCGACCCGGGCGAGGTGGCATGCGCTCGGGCGCGGATTTCGCGGATGGATATCACAGGGAGTCCGATGACGGCCGCCATGCCTCCCCCTAGCGACTGCCTAGATCAACAAAAAGCGCGGAATTGTTGATTGCGATCCGGCTCCTCAGACTTTGCATAGAGTCGGATTCGCGTTCTTGAGTAGGCCGAGCCGCAGTGGTCACTGATTCCCCGCATTTCCTGATCAATTACGAGAGTTCTGGGATTCGTCCCAGCTCAACGGGAAAACGAGGCGATCAATGCAGCGAAAACACTATTACACCTCATTTTCCAGCTGTTCCACTCGGCTGTTCTGCGGTAGGTAGCAAGCATGGACCGTTGGCAGGGCTTAGCTGCTCAGAACAATTCGAAACGACCCGGTATTCTTAGGAAATTTGGCGAAGGGAACATGTACTAAATATGTTTTTTAAAAAATGGATCGGCTAACGTTATCCTTTGCTCGGTTCTTTTAGAAGCCCCAGCAAAGAAAAAGAATCGACAATTGTTGGCGTGCATACAACAAAAATAATCGCTCGTATACAACAAATCAGGGGCACGAACTATCATTAACTTAGAGAGAAAGAATGTCTGGAAAACGCAGCCTTGGGGCTGCCCAGGGTAAAAGAAATTTGGAGTGTTAACCCACTTCAAATCGTTGATACAACCGTCAACACGTTTACCCTGGGTAATCTCAATGATGCATGCAGGATCAGTGGTCTACGAAGCAAAGCTTACTTGCCTGTAGTCTGTAGTTCCAACTTTATACCAAGTATACTTGGGACCGAATAAAAACCGAATAATGTTGTTTCTTCAATTAGCAATCCAGGAAACAAAACATCCAGTTATTCAAGAATGAGGAAGCTCTAAGGCTCTCCTCGTCTTTCCTACTGCACTGCATTGGTCTCCAATGTTGGAACACTCGGATTTTGCATTTATTCGAAATCGAATATTTCGAAAAAATCGAAAATTCAAATGTTCTTACATCAGAGACCGATAGTGTGTTGTATGAAAGACAAGGGAAACCGTAGGACTTTCTCATTTTCAAATATCTGAATGTTCAATTTGTTTCCTAAATTGCGTATTAAATCAATAAAATGATTGGCTTTCACTCGGTCACAAGTACATTAACCAACCCATGTCGTTTCTGCTGTTTTCACATTTTTGGGTTTTCATTTCTGCTACTTCAATTTCAACCATTGAGCAATTTATACTAGTCAGAAACACGCATTCATTCGCGGAAGATTTTTTTTTTGAAATGAAGACCGGTAAATGCGGCATGTAGTCCTTAATGGAAAGAATGCGCGACCACCATTAGGCCGTAAATGCATACGTCTGAGCTGCGTCAGCGATGCGATTAGCCCTATTCTTCATCATATAGACGCACGCGCGTGGACCGCACGCACCTAGTATAAATTGGCCCATTCGTCCATGCGTGCACTCATTAATTCATTGCTACAAGGAACTGCAAACGGTAGATTGGATACGGACCAGTGCCGCGGCGCGGTGTGGCACTCTGGCTGTCTGCTGCACTCCACGACCGATTTTGCCTCGATGGCGCTCTCTGGCCGTTTAGAGTTCCCAGTACATTCCTTCATTAATTGCTACTACAAAATGGGGGTCTGGTGATTCACCTAAACTCATGTTCAGTCCAAAGTGCAGTACGAGTAACGTCAATCATGATCTTAATAACTGCTCCTACTGCAATCTTTTGATCGCAAACAACGTAATAAATTGACCTAAGATGATGCCCAGTAACAATCACGAAGAAATGGTATTACATTCTGGCTTGAGTTGTGCTAAACAGAACAACTGTCGCTGCTGGGATGTGCTTGAGGTAACAGCCATGGTGGCACAAGAAAGACGACGCGTTGCAAGAGTAGCAGTATGTTCAGCAGGGCACATTCTCTCAGGGATGCAAGAAACGCCGGAAACTCGTCGTAAAATAGCGAGCATAGCCGTGCCACACGCCATACTACAGAAAACCCTCAGAGTATGAGTGGGACTGTGGAAAATTCTGCGGCAGATTCGAAAGACGATCTCTGCTATCCTTAACTGCTCGCAGCGCCCTTTCCCATCCATAAGCGGGGGCTGAGATTGCCCTTTTGAATTTGGGGAGAGACAGTCAAACTTAATTCAAAAGGTGCTCTAACTCACTCTAGCACCTTATTAGTTATTCAGGATCAAAGCTGGCCTGTTCTTCCTCTCAGGCACTTTCATCGTGTTGCCCGACAGCAATTCGGAGGTACCGGTCGGCCCCCGGCCTTCCTTCTCGGGCACCGGGCAGGCCCCGGTTCATAGCTTGAATGAAGCTCACTCATTAATTTAGACGATCTCGGTTTACGAGTCCAATGACAACGGCGCTTTTACTGCACTCAGGATCATGGACAACCCCCTCTTTATTTTATGTTTGTTCTCGTGTTAGATTGATTTCATTGGGCAATTGTGGGATTTAAACTAGCGTTCATTCGTTTGCGTTTCTTCCTTTTTCTACCAGATCAGCTTAGCCGCTCCGGGTCTCACCATTTTATTATGGCCTCGACCCGCCCAATGCTCCCACTGAATTATCCTATATTTCACTTCTTAATTAATTGAGTGACGGTGGAACCTCTGATTTTCCTCCTTTGCCGGGGAGGAGGACAGGCAGGCGCGTTCCCACTCCCAGAGTATTGGGTTGGGGGCTGGCTCAAATTCTATCATGTACGCACCTGGAACGGCGTTTGCTGATTTATTTCTTTTCTGTTCTTATCTTTTTTTTTCTCCGATCTTCTCTAGCATCTCTAGGTCACTGTTTTGCGTTTTTCAACTGTTCATTTGCGTTTCTCGTGTTTTATACCTTTGTCTTGTTGATGTACCTTTTTAGCGCATGTAAAGTGCAATAAAATAAATAAATTATCAGGTACCGGTCGCCCCCCCCCCCCGACCTTTCTTCTCGGGCACCGGGCAGGCCCCGGTTCATAGCTTCAATGAAGCTCACTCATTACCGGGCAAGCCGCGGAAAGAGATCGGACAGGCCGCCTACCTTATACCGGGAAGGCCGTGTAGGGTGCTTTGGGTAATAGGGTGGAAGTGCCTGAGTGGCCCGAGCAACTGGCCTCAGTCAGCGAAAAGAATTGGGTGGTAAAGAGAGCACAATGTGTTATATTTTGTTAAGAAATTTTGTCCACTCTGGGTGACCAGGAAGCTTAGAACCTTCCCAGGAACGCCAATGAATCTCACCATTGGAGGGATGAGTTCTTTAGGCAAAAAAGGTACACACTGTTCGAATAGTAATGGTAAGGATAGCAAGATATATCACTATACCAAAAAATATTCACTTATCATGAACGGGAAGCTTTGAAACTTCCTGAGAATGTTTGTGAGCCCTACCACAGGTAAGAGGAAGCTTGCAGATTAAATATACATTCTATTGTTCTTTTTTAAATGTCCTTGAACCTCACAGTTCCGAGCAGCTACAACTGACTCTCTCCTTATGCACCATTTGACGCGACAACTATGCAGGACTTGTATGCCAGGCTCCCGCTTGAAAATTTATGGATTATGGATGGATCTACGTTCGAGTGTTCAATTCTCATCGCTTTCGAGACAGGTTATATTTTTCCCACCTACAGGGGTATCAAAAAGTTTCCGGCCTCCGCTTGTCTGTTCCATATTTCCGGACAATTTTGAAGGTATTGTGTAGGAGGAAGCCTTTCATGTTAGATTGCAAGGTTGCATGAGATTTCGTCAGCCCGTCTGGAAACCAGAACATTTTGTTCCAGCCAAACTGTGGGTACCTCCCAAAAAAGTGAATCATGCGAAAAAATACTGTTGACTTTTTGTTCCGTAAACAAGTTTTACTAAACAAAAGCTGAATTCCACTCTCAATTGTAAACAAGGAGAAAGTCTTCTAGCATTCCTGTGTAGAATTCCCGAATATGGAGTTTGTGAGGGTGCCAGAATCGATCAGTAATGGAGCGCACTCTGGTCAACGAACAGAGTCAAGCCGAGCGCAAAGTGTTGCAGCTGTGTAGAAAAGCGCTGGACAGTGTAGGCAGATTTTGACGTCAGAATTTGTGCAAGGACTTGGGCTATCTAGAACTATCTTTGGAAATTCCCTGGGCAATCATCCAACAATTTGAAGCTTCGCAGAAATTTGAGTCTCCAAAACCTTCTCGGCGCTCGACAGGAAAATTCCGTTGAACATTCGAAAAGGATTTGTGATCGTTTCGAAAGAAGTGGGAACAACACCTCACAGTGCTTCTTGACTGGCAATTAATAGCGAATTTAGTGCCGAGGTTTGAACTCCTAAGCGTGCGGGAATGGATCGAGACAGGCACATGTCCGAGATTAGTGCGATTGAACACGAATCTTGGAGATGGAGACGTTTCACCAAAGGTTCCATGAGAAAGAGAAAATTTCGTGCCACATGACTACATTTGTGTGAACCCTAAGGAAGCAGGTATATTCAATGTTACCTTGTTCCAGCGCATTCTCAAAACAATCAAGAAAAATTACTGCAAAAACTCAACCATAAAATTCAAACTCTCCAACGGAACATTCATTTTCACGAGACTGTATTCCTTTTTGAGAATGTGGACGCACTTCGCTAATTCCGCTACTTCATAAGCAGAGTTCAGGGCCCAGCTACCAGAATCTATCCGAAAATTGGAAACGGCGCTTCGGCGGAACGAGAACGATTACGAAATAAAGCTTAGGTCTGGTGTTTGTTCTCATGCGACAAAACTCCTTATAAAACTGGTAAATTTTAATAGGATGGCATGATGAAAAGTGGGTTGACCTTCGAGAGGTCTATATTTATTCGGTTTAAAATTTCATTGCAGTAGCTTTAGTGTAAGTGGTCTAGGCCGGAAACTTTTTGATACCCCTGTATTTATGTCTGCAGTAACAGCAATATGTACCATTATCAGTTGTGAATACCCGACAAAATTCTCGATTCTTGTGAGAGGAAAGAGATAATCAGAACTCCACTCTATTAATTCTAATAATAATATGGTGGATTGCTTGCAAGCAGCAGGCTTTGTTTCATCGGCAGGTGAACGATATTTTCAAAGAAAATTCTGACGGAAATTTCCCACGCGGCTGCAGATTTCCTTACGATAAAGCCCGGTTGTATGAGAAACCTCACTTGCAGCGCGACTCGACCCGTGTTGTTGTTTTGCTGACGCCGTCGCCGCCGAGGCGAACACGACGACAAGAGGGAAAAGCGGATCTGCGCCCGGTGTTCCTTGTCTTGTTGACACCGCTCACTTTGATTCTCTCAGAAGGCGAAAGGCCAGTGTTGCTTCAATCAGTCGCTCTTCAACTCCGACCGATGTGATGTCGCTAGTTCTGCAGCGGTGATTCAAAAGGAAATCGCTTGAGCTTTGAGATCTGAACAATACTTTCTTACTACGAATTTCGGATCGCTTCCACACATACTATGCGCTCGACCTACAGCAAAAACAAAACACAAACCCCGTCAGTTGCTCATTGGGAAAACACGTCATGCCACCTGCACACATTGCAAGTTATCTCAACATTACCTTCTTAAAATTGTCTGTAAAGAAAAAAATGTGGTACTTCATCAACAACCATTACCTTCTCCTAGGGGTGGGGTGGGGAGGTGAGAACATTCTTGGACAAAATGCACCAACATTGCTTGAAAACTTTGACTATACCTTAATGGGAAGGTTAACTCATTCCTGGAAATTTTCATGAACTCCAACACTACGGGGAGGGGTAGTCACAGAAGAGAAAATCCATCATTAGTGACTTCCTGGTCCAGAAAAGACCTGTTTGCTCTCTAGCAAACACCTCGCTTCTTCCAGCACTCGTCTTTGGGTTTAATTACCCAAGCTTGAGTGAAACAACGGCGACACGCTGCTATTTCGAGGTGAGAACAGGTTGGTGCATTAATTTTATTTTTTATTTTTCCAAGATCATCAATCACTCCTGATGAGTGCCGGTGATGGTCTTATTCTTTATTTTTGTCCCTGTCTAGTGAAAGGAACGAAATGGAGCTTAGGTACTTTTTATCATTTTGCAAAAGAATCCAGAATTGCCAGTAGAAGGAAGACTTTCTACTAAAATGTTACACATCTCGAATTCAAAATCCGCCGTTTAAACTAAAACTTCAACAAAAAGGACCAAATTGCAGTGAACCAAGTTATTCCATGACGTCGTCAAACTCCTTACTGCAAACGTCGTGGCGGCCTTCAAAAGTTCCACTGAGATTGTTCTTTCGTAGTTGTATTCTGCCGACCTTACTCACTCGAATAACAATAGATGAAGCCTCGACTCGACTAAATACAAAAAGGAAATCCTGTTTTATTTTAGACCTCACCATTTCACTTTTTGACTAAAAATTCAAGTAGATTAATGCAACGAAAAAGATGACATTTAATAGAGGAAGAGAAGAGCTTTTGGAGAGTGTGGGACATATCGCCTAGAAGCAACAATCGGGTGGAAAAATGCAGCTGAAAAAAAGCGCAAGAACCTACGTTCGCACCTGATATATGCATTGCAAATGAAGCAACTGGTAGATCCAAGCTTAACCCGGAGATAATTTGATGTATTTGGGGAGATACAGTCCTTCTCAAAAAGATAGATGGATTGTGCGACTGCATCATCGCGGTGAACTCGAACGAGGGATGCGGAGAGAGCATGCTCCAAGTGAGAGGGTCGAGTAGGTCCCGCCGCGATTCTGCAGCCGCAACGCTATGAAACCGCACGCGCAATCCGTCTATCTTTTCAACAAGGACTGTACATAGGTGGTAAGATTTTGCTATACACTAATTTGAAAATTCAATCTATTACAGTGAACTCCAAACGGCCGTAGACAAGAGGCGGGACCGCGCGCGCCCTTCTTGGGCAGAGACACGGGGAGCTCTGTATGCTGGCTCTGGTTGTCTGCTGCTGGGTGGCACTCGAGTTCTCTGCAGCTGCCAGACGCAGACAACTAGAGCCAGCATGCACAGCCCTCTATGTCTCTGCCCAAGAAGGCCGCGCGCGGTCCCGCCCCTTGTCTACGTCCGTTTGGATTTTACTGTGTGCCGCGGCATTACTTCGCCAGCGCATTGTGAAGCGGCTTCCCATCCACTTTTTCCTCGCACCTCAAGAGTGGACAGGAGTTCAGTATTATTCTCTATACATGAAAGAATTGCACTGAATGCTTCCGCTTCCGAACGCAGTAGCATCTTTTTTTTTTCTTGAAAGCGTTCTTGCATTTTCCAGAAACAGCATAGATGGGGGCAAAAATTGGAATGAATTTACCAAACTTCACAACAGCTGGTGCTTCAGCCGGCGAAATCTGATCCCCATGCCGAAGCAACATTACTAGCAGCTTGCAAACGTCGCAACAGGTGTTTTAGTAAAGCGTTTCCCAACAACGAACTAAACCGCAAATCCACCCGGCATAACTACACTATTTACGAAATAATTCAAACGAAAAACCATGAGCTAAAGCTCGACGTTCACTTGGAATGAAGAAAGTGAAGCAACTGGCTGTTTTGTATGTCAACTCTCGCCCAACACTTCAGTTTTGTTTGGCTACTGTTCAATTGTGAGAGAAATTCGCTGAAAGCCCTCTTAAAGATCTGGAAAAGCTAGGAAAACATGTGCCGAGAGAACACCACGGAAGGACGGCAAATTTTTACAACAAGGAGTAAAAATAGGACCTTATAGCGGAGAAAAAGAACTCTAAGGTTATTTCATCTTTAAATTTGGGCACTCTGAGACGAACTGCGTCACAGCAAACTGGTGCGCCACCATTGGAATCTATTCACCAGAATATTACCAGAAAGGCTAGTAAAAGTTCTGTGAACAACCATGAAAGAAAAAGAAAAATGCAGTAGTATACAGGTTATATAAAAGAAGCACTATATTTGTGACCAACCACACTAAAAAAAAGGCTGAAACGTATCAATCCAATCAATCCCTTTTATTATCCTCAGGGTGACTCCTATATAGGATAAGTTTTTCCACTTCAAGGAATCCTAGCTTGCATGCGCGGATGTATATCATCGCGAGGGAAAAAGAGGCGTAGCCAGGCGACTCTGATTGGCGCACTCGAGCCGCAGTCACGCCCATCTGTTTGAACTGGAACGGCGTCATCCCATAATTCATTGTCTATTTGTGCTTAGCGTCGTATGAGTCAAAAGGGTGGGCGTGACGGGCGGCCCGAATGCGCCAGTCAGAGTCGCCTGGTCACACCCCCTTTTCTCTCACGATGATACACACCCTGCAGTCGCAATCTGCGAATTATTTCGAGCGGTTCGCCTATGAAAGCAAGATCGCGACTCCGTGGAAAATGCGAGAACGATTGGGCCAGTAAAGATTCGCGGCGATTACATAGCTCGTGCAGGCGGCAAAATAATTCAGGACGTATTCCTTCTGCCTTAAATTTGTACTTCATGTCACGAAAAGACTCGTACGACAATTTCAGGATTCGGAATGGAGGGGTAGGGGAAATTCTTGAAATTCAACGGTTCTCTCCATAATAAAGCGCGATTAATGTTCATAGAAGGAGAAAAATGCAGCAGCACTGTTCGTTCTTGTGGAATGCAAGAGCATGCATTCAGCCGTTTCCGCTTCTTTAGAGCCTGAACTTGCAGGCGCGTCTCCTGATGAAGTTTATTCACTCACGCACATTGCAGCCAATGCAGAAATACGACCGCGCCGCCGAGAACAACAAGAAGAAATCCGCTGCGCCAAGCATTAGCGCTTTTCCCGTGGAGAATGAGAAAGATCCAGCTCTACTGCCAATCTAAGCAGTAATTGTGACACGGATATGGGCGATAGAAGGCAAAATGAGTTCCTCTACTCGTCGATATGTATCGATTTCAGAATTGCTGTGCTATTTCCACTTTTTTCCGAGCTGAATACATTCCTCCATGATGATAGCTTTAACCAAGTAAGAAGACTCACACATTCGCTTGGACCTACAGGGTTACTGAAGGGTTGGAGCGAATAGAAAAGAGTGCAAGTACGCAAAGGGTGAAAGAGCAGATAGTAAAGGACAGGAAGTTCTACGACGCACGTCATCGAGGCATGGTGGAGGATGCGCTGGTGATAAAAGGACATTTCCAAAGCTGGTAATTTTCCACCAAAAAAGCAGTACTTGTAGTACGACGGACCTGTACTTGCATCGGATGTGGGCTGCGACGGTCGGATACGAAATAGGAACGACGCGTCCTGACTTTGTTTATATGTATGTAGTTTAAATTCAATTGTTATACCTCACAGGTTGTTATCTGAGCACCTTTATTGGGCCTGGCGTTTCAACAGATCGTCGTCTTCAGAGGCTTGAAAGTGGTTCATGTTTACCCGAATTTGCAACTTATCCCATCATGCACTTCCTCTCTCAGTGCGTTCAATTCGGATTAGCTAGATCACAGTGAGGTGCTCAGTAGAAGATGACCCTTACCAGGTGCTCCACGAATGTAGCGGAGATGGGTTCTTGAGGAATTGTAAAGGGCCTTCTGCTTCTACATTCAAACGACATTCAAATTTCGTTGATCGGGTTCAGAATTGATAATCGAATCAACTGGGTTATTCGATTCTCATTCGGTCCTACGCATATCGTTTATAGTCCGAATATCGCGCGAGCGACGTTACATGCGACTGCAGATCAGGCAATTTCAACATAAAATAGATAAGAAGAAGCACAAAAAGAGCTACATAAATTGGAGCAAAAACAACCGAGAAGTCGGCCCGATTTGTTTGAATCGATTGATTCGTCGAAGTCTGACGGTGCATCGGAGCCACTAGCGGATGCGACGTCGGCCTCCGACGGCGATTCGCAAGCAAATCGTTCCGATCAAGCAAAAGCAGGCGCCGTCGTATTCCGATGAGAATCGATACGCATCTTTTGTACTCAAATCGGACTACGACGCACGATAAATACAGCTTTTAGATTGCAAATATCACATTATTTAGGCTACCATCTAACAGAATAATGGCTCGTTCCATTCCGAATGTTGAATCCACTGAATGCTGATATTGATCTCTACTGGCTTGAAACGGCAACCAGTGCTTTTGTTGTGTGTCTTAGACAATGGAATGAATGAATGAATGGAATGAATGAATAATGAATGAATGAATGAATGAATGAATGAATGAGTGAATGAATGAAAGAATGAATGAATGAATGAATGAATGAATGAATGAATGAATGAATGAATGAATGAATGGAATGAATGAATAATGAATGAATGAATGAATGAATGAATGAATGAGTGAATGAATGAAAGAATGAATGAATGAATGAATGAATGAATGAATGAATGAATGAATGAATGAATGAATGGAATGAATGAATAATGAATGAATGAATGAATGAATGAATGAATGAGTGAATGAATGAAAGAATGAATGAATGAATGAATGAATGAATGAATGAATGAATGAATGAATGAATGAATGGAATGAATGAATAATGAATGAATGAATGAATGAATGAATGAATGAGTGAATGAATGAAAGAATGAATGAATGAATGAATGAATGAATGAATGAATGAATGAATGAATGAATGAATGGAATGAATGAATAATGAATGAATGAATGAATGAATGAATGAATGAGTGAATGAATGAAAGAATGAATGAATGAATGAATGAATGAATGAATGAATGAATGAATGAATGAATGAATGGAATGAATGAATAATGAATGAATGAATGAATGAATGAATGAATGAATGAATGAGTGAATGAATGAAAGAATGGATGAATGAATGAATGAATGAATGAATGAATGAATGAATGAATGAATGAATGAATGAATGAATGAATGAATGAATGAATGACTTCTTGGCGAAAAGAATGAGAACAGCTAAGGTACTACAGAATCAAAAAGTAGGAGAGGTACGCTACACAACGTTATGGCGCCGTGACAGCACTTCTAAAAGCAGAATCTCACCCCAGGCAATGTTTTCAAGATTTTTACATCAGCAGGATGTGTTGGTGAGAACAAAGATGTGCGCAAAATGCCATGAAAACGACAAAACCCCTTCTTCTTATGGCTTTTTTGCCGACATTATTAGCATGGGTTTGAGATGTTCACTCCAGGATCTCTTCTTTTCTTCCAGCGCCATTCATTCGATTTGATCTAGTGATAAAAAGCGCACATGACTGATTTTGTCGACAAAACTTGTACACTTATCTCGGCAAAAAAACGAGGTTCACAACATTTTTGAAAGATCTTATGGTGAACCGTTAGAAGCATCACGTCCAAAAGGTGCGGAATCTACTACATCATAACTCGAACACAAAAGAGAGGTGAGACTCTTCCTTTGAGGTGGTATTCCTGTAAGAAATACCACCTACTTCCACGAAGGTAAGCATTTCCCACAGAAAATGGTAGGCATCAAATGGTTTGTCACATCTGTGACTGTGTGGAAGGTTTCACAGCTTACGACAGCGTGATGACGTCAGCGATGCCATCAAGCTGCGTCGGACTTGTCGCTGCCTCGTTACACATGAAAACAAGAGCAGCATACCAGAAGAATTGAGGGATTTGAGATATTTCCTGTCTCTGTGGATTCTCTAGCTGAACCATAGAAAAATCGCGAAGGAAAATCCAAAAGATTTGCCAGGTGATTACGTTCAACTTATACCGTGACTTTCCAAGTGGATAATGTTCCAAAACAAACTTCACTTCAAACAGAAAGGGAAGGGTGCCATAACTTCATGAATGGTGGAAGATTCAATAGCAAAACTTTGATATGACAAGGTTTCTCCTTTAGAGCAAGAGTTCAGCGACCAGTGTTTTGTATGACTCGTCAAACATTGAACGAAATTAAACGCAGCACCCACGCAGGTTTCTATTTCAGGCTGTGCCACAGGGCCAGCGCTTCAAATGTATCATAGATAATGACTTGAGCCACCCTACATAGTCCTTGCGCGCAATCTGTGTAAAGTTTTCGAGCGCGCGGATCGTGCGGTGCGTGCGCGTCGCGTCCCGCTTGTAACAGCGGTCCGGCGTCCTCGCTCAGATGTTCAAAGACGCCGTTCATCAGGACTAGGCTCGGGTAAACGTTTTTATGCGGTATTCTTCATTGTTTGAAATGCTGTTGTAATTAAGAGGCTTGTGGCTGACCGATTTCGATCGGACGGAACCAGGCCTCGCTTTTTGCACGTTTTGCCTGCGCATGCCTGAAATCATTATTTCTCATGTTTTTGCATGTATCTTTTTGTTTTTCCCCGCAGAGAGCAGCTTGTCTCAGATAGCCGCTAAGAACGCTTACCTGAGCCCAATCCTGAAGAACGGCGTCCAAAAACAGCTGAGGGAGGACGCCGAAACGGTGTTACAAGCGGGACGCACCGCACACGCGCCGCAGGCTCTGCGCGCTCGAAAACTTTCTACCGATTGCACATAAAGACTATAGTCATATTCCTTCCATCCAACGAGGCGCCAATTTGCACCAATAAAATGACGACATGGAAGGCCAGAAATTGTCGGTTTGGTACATGGAGCAAGCGGGTATACAAACCTGTTAAAAGAACACTCAGAACTCAGCTGTTGACAGTAACGTGTTACTGTGACGTTGAAGTTCAAAGACGAGCCACGTTCACGTTATCACCTGGAAAGCCTACCCGATTGAAAAAAAATGTCGAACCTATGTGTTAGATTATAGCTTTAGTAATGGGTGCCTGGATGCCGCAGATGGCTGCACATTCCTTGCAGCGGTCTGACATCAGCGCCTAAACTTGCAATGTCTGCAGAATAGCGACCAGCTAACAATAAGTTCTGGAACGTTGCTACATTGAATAGATACCTACAGCGTGCCTTTATTTTTAAAAATTTCTTCATGATTTCACTCATTCCGCTCTTATAAATTTTGAAAAGTTGCTAATGTGGAAGTTCTTCAAGAGACGCTGAAAACACCCGGTGGAGAGGAAATGAAGTAAGATGCGAGAACATGTGCACTGCAAAATGGACCTCCACAGGAGAATGTGCGGCTATTTCGTTTTACAGTCTGTAAAATCTGTCGGTAGAAAATTGTAGAAAGGGGGGGGGGGGTCCAGCCTGCGCACGTGCGCGTGCGGCCTGCCTGTGGTAGTTGAGCAATTCATCAAATTTTTGCACAGGTGAGTGTTTTCCTCTCTGTTTTTTTTTTCCAAAGAATGAAGCATGCAGGGAACTCCCCAAACGCCCTAGACAAGAGGCGGAACCGCGCGCGGAGTCCTCAGAAGAGAATCAATTGGGTCAGTAGGTATTCGAAGCACTCAAGACCTAGGCTTCTTCTACTACCCATGGAAATCCGGAGTTTTCAAAAAAGCACCCCGAAAAACGAAGGATCAATTTGACCCCAACCACTTGCGCGCCGCGGCTCGCGACTTCACTTAGTGTCTCAGGGTCTGATTTCTAGCGAATGGGGGAAATTTCTGGAGGTTGTTTGGTTTTTTAGTCAATAGGAGGCAATGAACATAAATCACATGACAATGCTCCAAATACAACGAAATTCGTTTTCTAGCTGCCATTTTCTTTGTTACCGTATTTATGGCCCACCCTGTATAACCGTTGCATGCAAATAATTAAAAAAAAAAACAGAATAAAGGATGAGATCTATTGGGTGAGGAAAGACAGCCCTCAAACCTAACATTACTATAACAGAAAAAAGAAACAGCAAAGAGAGTTAGGGCTGTTCTTTGTGAAAAAAGTCTCGTTGAGCAAGCACTCTGTCAATAACTCATTCGTCCCCGCTGCTCAGCTGCTTGCGAAAAACAACATCGCACCTGCTTGTCACCTTGTCATCGCAACCGGGTGTTTCCTTGTGTATCACACGGAATGCCGCAGCGAGAACATAAATTATTCTCAGGAACAGCTGAGAAAGACATCCTGTGTGAGACCTTGCATGAACAAAGAAGTTATATGCTGAACTAGCAAATCCACGTCATCTGGCCTTACTGACGCCAAACACTGCTACAACAAAAAGGATGCTCACAAAGTAAATAACGATAACTGCTTTAAATGCTAGATGATCATTCGATTACGCTGTCGCCCTTTAGTGAGAAATAAAAGCTGAACGATGAAAAGACATACAGTGAGCACCAAACGGTCGTAACGGAGGGTCGGGACCGCGGCGCGGCGTTCTTAGGTAGAGACAACCAGAGTGAGCATGCAGAGCCTCTGTGTCTCCGTCCAAGAACACCGCGCCGCGGTCCCGACCCTTGTCTACGGCTTGGCGTCTTTGGAGTTCACTGTACATTGTAAACGAACACAAAAAATGATAAGCGACATGCAGATGTTGCAGCCAGTAGCGTGAACCCTGCTGGCTTGTCTGAGCTCGTGCTCAGACGATTGGTCAGTTTACGCAGACCCGTCCACTTTTAGAGGAGCGCCTACGGCTATTGGCTCTAGCTATGTGACAGAACCACGTGCACCTCTGTACAATTATCTTCGAACGAAGAGAGAACGATGCTTCAATGTTAGTGTTTTCACGCATTTCCAGCCTTTAGTATGAGTTCCACCGCATCCGAAAGTTCTGCAAAATTTCGAACGACCCATACGGAAGCTGCTTTAAAGGACTGCACCGAAATAAAATTTCCTTACCCAGGTAAGGTCACCAAGCATGCAAATAGAGTTGCCAGGCAATCGAAACTGTGAAAGTGCAACAAGATATCATAACCACGAAAATAATGGAGCACCAACTGTGATGAAGAGTGGACGACGGACAAGTATTCGTTGGGTGGGGGGGGATAGAGAGAGAGAGAGAGAGAGAGAGAGAGAGAGAGAGAGAGAGAGAGAGAGAGAGAGAGAGAGAGAGAGAGA
>JARK01001347.1:1712620-1727730 GCA_000688135.1 Ancylostoma ceylanicum | reverse complement strand
GAGAGAGAGAAAGAGAGAGAGAGAGAGAAAGTAATAGATAGAGAAGGTTAGCATTCTGAATGCTTCACCCAAACATCGACACACAGGCCCCTACGAGATATTACGCTAGTTTTGGAATAGGTGCAGACAGCAAAGGTGGATAAGGAATCAGGAATCAGATCAGCTCCAATTGTTTCGTTTTTTTTTTCGTGATGCAATTTGAAATGTTCTATAACGCCCATAGCAATGAAGTTTGCGAAAGTGAAGAGAACATAACCACAGAGAGGAGCGTCTTTACTAACACATTCTCAATTACGCGGGCCAGTTAAAGAACACTGGCCGGCACAAAATCAACTATCAATTTCTACCAGTCCATATCCTCTGAGCTCCGACCATTCTAAGAGGATAGGATTGTCCAAATCACAAAGGAACAATGGATGTCCATCTCTTTCTAGGCTGGTACACAGGCTTAGGGTGATACCTGGGCTTATGTGGCTCAGACTTCCGGACAGGATCCTGCAACCCGTGCTAGGATGTCCTCCAACTCCGCTTTTGGCCGCGGAGTTAAATAAAAGACCACCTGAAGAAATATCCCACACTAACATTTCAGTTAAGAAAAGTTCAAGACATCTAACGGCGTAGTACCAGCCGCGCTCCCGCAGCTGCGATTTGAAATCTGGTAAACAGCCGTAACCTGTTGTGTGTGTTCTGCGGTGTGCTCCAATACACGCTATTCTACGCGCTATTATGGGATCTGCTCTACCTTCAAACGAATTGTTCGTTCTTGTGTTTAATTTATGTATTTTTTTTTTATACATAGTCGCACTTCTCTTTATTTATTGACCTCAAAAATCACCTTGTTCACTCTTGCCTTTCTTATGGTGTTTTTAGACAGAATTGTAAAAGTTGTCGTGTCATCGGATTTGCTTTCTATATGAATTTTCTCCTAGACTTCCGTTTAGGTTGTTATTTGATGCCCTGATTCTATCCGTGCCCCGTTTTTGCAAGATTACGGTAAGAATAATGCAGATGAGTGAAACAAAATGCTAAGATAAGCAGGAAAATCAGAGAAATGGCAGTGGCGTTAGTGGAAGTCTAGCAATTAGGAGTGGATACGATATCTATGCCCACCATTTTAAATAAGGAGTTACTTAATCAGCAAAGAAATTTCTGGGATCATTTGAGCAAAAAAGAGAGGGATAGTGCCTAACCAGACTGCCGCTTCCGCGCCAAGATCAATGTTTTCTTTGTTCTCGTTGTAATCTTACCATATCTTTACAAAAATAGGTCTGAAATGGAAAATTAATGCGATTTTCGTGATCCAAAATCAGATAACCCCCTAAAATGACGTCTAAGCAAAATTCTATATAGAAAGCGAATCCGATGACAAGTCACCTTCGATAATTCTATTTCTAGACATATCGCGTTTCTGTTAGATTGTAAGTACCGTTAGCTGTATTCTTCTGACTGGTCTTCGTTTTATTCTAATATGAAGACCGGCGTCATGTTTTTCTCCAAAAAGACTCAGATTATGTTGAATTCTTAATTTTTTTTCCAGTTCCTTGAACCAGACGGCTATGTACAGTGGGCGTCAATAGCGGTGACCCGTCTACGGACTCAAACAGCACGCGTCGCGACCGCGCCGCTCACGACAGAATCGTCGCTGCGGCGGCGAATCTGGGTTTTCTTGATAGTTGTTCATTATATTTGATGACAACTAAGAAGAAAACTATTTGACCATCAAGAAAACCCCATAATTTGATGTCCCGGAGAGGATTCTCGCTCAAGCGGCGCTGTCGCGCAGCGTACCTTTTGAGTCCGCAGGCGGGTCACCGCCATTGACGCCCACTGTATATGTAGGCTATGTTGTTTTTTTTAATACTTGTTTTGCCAGTTCCTTAATTCCCTGGTCCAGTTTAGTTTGAATAACGCACTTTTGAGTGCAATGCAGTAAAAAATAAACTAATGACCCGCAGTATATAGTCTTTTTTTTGTTGTTTTCGCTTTCACTTTATTACACGTTTCTGTAAGCTATTACTTATTTTGCTTCCTATGGAAAATCGTGGGATAATACTCAGAGGACACTCTCTCTGAAATGTTCATTGTTACCTCTTCTCACTTGTCCTTCGTTCATCAAGCATTTCGCTATAATTTCCTTCTCAATTCCTCCATCAGAGCATCTTCAGAAATGACTCGACATGGGAAGAACTGCACAGCCTCTTCCGTTTATTCATACCACGAGCGGAAACGAGACGCAAAGGTCAGCGGATACGGCACGCTGCATGCTCGTTTAGGAGCTGACTCCATTAAGGAATTTGACTGCTGCTCGTTGACCTTGCAACCATGCAAGTGAGTTCTTCCTATGGAGAAGTTATTTGCAAGCCCTTGAATTTGGCACTTCGTTCTACCACCTATTTAGAAATCCTGTCATCACTCCTAATGGCTTTCTTTTCGATCGCGAAGCAGTTTTGGAGTACATTTTAGCTCAAAAGAAAGACATCGCCAAGAGGACGAAGGAATGGGAAAAGCAGAATGAGATCAACGAGGAAGAGATAAGAAAGGTCACCTTTCCACCGCTGCATTCTTCCATTCACACATATTTCCCGTTTCCATACTTTCATTGTTCAGGCTCAAAAATCAGATCAAGAAAAGATGGTTAAAAAGTTTGCTGAGGTTGAGGGCACTCCTGCCCATCCAGGTTACAAAATCAGTTCCGAGGAAGCCCGTGAAGGGAACTCATCCTCAAATCCCTTGGTGGGTATTTTCGTTTTTCTCTTGGCCTTTTTTTTTTTCTCCGACCATGAAACAGTTCGTTACCCCTTTCTAGAAACGACCCGGCAGCGCCATAACTGTCCAACCAGCGCAGAAAGTGAAGGCACTTGGAAACGAAGGCGACATTTCTAATATGAAGGGAGAAAGGTAGTAACTGCCCTTTAATTATGTTTGCTATAGTTTTCTTGTTGGTTTGATCTGCTTGGTTACGACATTGATATCATCATTATTTTGCTGCTTTCACGGCGAGTTTCCCCTGAAAATCCAGAAAAAAAAACGAACACAGTTTATCAGGCTGAACCTCTCAGTAAATACCATTCTTCAAGTTTGTTGAGGCCTTAGAGAGCATTATTTGGAGAGCACCTTGAAGAGTGTTACAAGTCCATACATCTTATCTGATTATGAGTTTACTTTGTTTCTGGATCGCTTTCGATAATTCTCTTCATAGCGTTTACCAGCGGTGCACTAGATTTGTAATTTCTCTGGAATCACCTCTTGGATGCGTTTTGATTTGCTTTATATTAGCTTCCAGTTTCCAAAGTGTTTTTAAATGGGTCCGAATCAGAATGGTTACATCTTTTTTTTCCTATGAAGATACACACCGTTTTCCTAATTCTTATTCGTAAGAAAATTCTCTATGATCGTTGCAGGAGCAAGCAGCTGCCAAGTTTCTGGATTCCGGAACTTAATCCAACGGCCAATGCTTCGAAGATTGAAAAGCCTGTAAGTCATACACCACTTGTACTACATTCAGATTGCCCATTCATATCGTATTAATTTCAGTCCCAAAAAGTGTTATGTCCATTATCCGGGAAACCTTTAAAACTCAAAGATCTCATGGAAGTCAAGTTTACTCCTATTCCGAAGGACGACGATAAAACCAGTACTATCGCCTCCAAGGCAGTGTGTTTGTTTCCCTTCTAGGTACCAGTTAGTAAAAATTCCAAAATGGAGAATGGTTTTAGGTGCGATATATGTGCGCAGTGACTCATGACGCATTGACGAACACAACGCGGTGTGCTTATCTGAAGAAATCGTAGGCTTTCAATCTGCTTTTCTTTCTTTTCCACAAACTAACCCAATACGATTGAAGAAAATGTGTTGTTACTTGGGATGTTGTCGAAAAGCTCATAAAGAAGGACTGGACAGATCCGGTCAGCGGAGACCCAATGACAGAGGACGACATTATTGAGCTGCAAAGAGGAGGTAGGATTTGCTTCTTGGATCCATACTGGTTCCAAAATATGACGAGAGAAGTGATGTCTCGCCTGGAAATGTTGTGGATGGCCGGCGAATTATCTATTTTACACATTTTGTTGTTCAGCCTCTTTCTTAATTATTCTTGAAATTGGTTTCAAAACACTGAAAAAACGTCCCAGGCTTGACAGTATGCGGTTTGCTTGTCTCAATAAAGGAATGATTATTTTAGGTACTGGTTACGCTGCAACGAATGAAGTGAAGGCGAAACTCATACGACCTCAACTAGAGTTACAGTGATCTCATAAGGCCAATGTTCACTATTACCGTTTCACGATAAATATTGTCAGATCTCCAGTGCCGGTATTTATGAACTTCCCCGGTAAAGTTGCAACTAGTCAAATTCGGTATTCTTGCAATCTGTGGAAACCTATGACCTACGTGCGGAGTGTTCATTTCCAGTCGCCGGTAACGGTAGTGAGAAGGTGACGCATTTTCCGCTGCCGTATGTTCGAGCATAGGTGTAGAAGGAAAACCTAGAGATCGGTAATTGTGTGGGAATTTCGATTGCTTTTCATATCTTTTCTGGATCATTGATTCACGGAGTACTTCACATTGGTTCCCTTTGATTAGTACCTCTCTGTGATTATTTGGCCTAGTTGCAACCTGTTGTTTTCGTGCCGCAATCTTGTAGGTTGAGACAATACTGAACACGTAGTGGTAGCCATTTCTTCTTTTTTATCCACTCTCGCATTTTTATTTTCGAAGTTGTTTCTGTCACAAATTTATTGCGAGAAGCGCACATTGGAGCAGCTACGTATACTAGTTCCGACGATAAAAAATGAATAGAGAGCAAATCCACGAAACTGGCGAAACCTGTTCGAAAACCTATTGTGCCGATACCTATTATTTGGACTACGCTTCTTGGGTGCATTCCAAGTCACCCGTCGATCACGTCGGCGTTTGCTTCGGAATGCATTCCGGATGACTCAAACGGCAGTGACTCAGCCCGGCCAGCACAGGTCTCTCCACTTTTGTGGAATGCATTCCTTCCTTGTAGGCGTTGACACAGCGCCAATATTGATGTGTTGGTTGTGCTCCAGCAAATCTCTGCATCACTGCTTATTGTTCTTCTGAACTTCACCTTCTTTATACATTTTTTTACTTCCTGCAGTATGAAGCTAATTCGCAGTAGATCGGCGGTGGATCACGATAGGTCCGCCCACACAAGCAGTGGACCCATACTTTGCTGCGGTTGCTTCGACGACTTTTTATTACACATATCACTCCCTTGAAAACACGCGTCCCTGCTGGAGATCCACCTTCAGCTAAGTTTTCATCTGGGCCTAGGAGTGTCGTTGAGACTACCTAAGGCAAACGTGTTGACAGCTGTGTTAGTGATGGAGAAATTTGGGCCGGTACGCACCGTTGAGATTACCCGGGGTAAACTCGTTGATACTCCTGGTTTTATCCACTATCAACACGGACGTTGACACTTTTTTACCCTGGGTAAACTTTTTTTATCCTCAACGATGCACGCCTACCTTGGGGCGGGTAAGACGTTTACCCTGGGTAATCTCAATGATGCATTCGATCCTTTTCGATGGTATCTGGCCGGAGTTGGTGATGACTAATAACCGATAGCCTGTATGCTGCGCCCTTGTTACCGACACAAGGAAAGCAGGGCATTGTACTTGCGCCGCTTAAGTTCTCGCTCCAATTTACGCCAGGGCTTGTTGAAGTCCGCGTGAAGTATGAACAGTGCGTGTCACTAGCCTTTAGGTTTTAGGTAAGGTGGAACAAATAAGGTAACTAACAAGATAACGGCGCTACAGTGAACTCCAAACGGCCGTAGACAGGGGGACCGTGCGCGGCGTTCTCGGTTCTGCTAGCAGCAGAGAACTCGAGGGCCACGCCGCAGCAGACAACCAGAGCCCCTGTGTCTCTGCCCGAGAACGCCGCGCGCGGTCCCGCCCCTTGCCTGCGGCCGTGTGGAGTTCACTGTATGTTGTGGAGCTCTATATTGGAAAATATTTCTCCAGTTTTCGGATATTCAAATTTTCCAATCTCTAGGAAACGCCATAATTTCGGACTTCTGAGAATCCCATGTTTTCGAATATTCGAGCATTCGAATTTTTTCGAACCCAGTGAATTTTCGAATTTTGCGAACCACCGAATTTTTGAATTCGAAAATTTATTCGAATGACATCTCATTCGACAAGAAATCTTGTAACCATGTGGCCAGCTGGTAGTGACTGCCCGGGGGGGGGGGGGCTTTCCTCAAATAATAGGTCACCGAATTTTCTTACTCCCAAAATAAGTAGGAACTTCATATTATATTAGTTTATTTTTAACTGCTCATTTCTATTACTATAAATGATAATTATTAAATAATCAGGATTGGTGAAAATTACCACAGTTTTGCAGGAGTAGCGTTCGGTCAGTGAGGGTTTCACACGGAGGGTAAAGTATAGTCTTTATGCGCAATCGGTGGAAAGTTTTGGAGGGCGCAGAGCCTGTGGCGCGTGCGCGTCGCATCCCGCTTGTAACAGCGTTTTCGTTCAGCTGTGAGGACGCCGATCGTCAGAATTAGGCTCAGGTAAGCGTTTTTAGCTGCTACCTGATACAAGCACCCCTCTACGGGACCAAAAACAAATAAAAAAGACACAAAAACATGGAAAAAACGGGATTCGCCGCAGGCTCTGCGCGCTCGAAGACTTTCCACCGATTGCGCACAAGGACTATACCACATGAGCAGAATATTGCATATAACACTGGAATTTCAAGGATAAATTCTGTAAAAGTGATAGTTTTGATATCAGGTAATTTAAAAGTGTCTGAAAATAACAACGACCTAATAAAATAAGCCAGTACAAAATTTTAATCGATAATATTTTACTAAATGAACTTGAAGAACTAGCAACCCATTTATGCGGGAGAGCCCTCATCTGCACACACCTAATCCATTAGGTTGTCAGAAAAGTTACTCGCCTTTGCTCGTTTTTTTTTCTTTAAATTTATTTTTCTTTTTTAACACAATTGACAATTAACAAACATATGAAACATCATTTTATTTTATTTTATATAATGAAACATCATTATTGGCAACACATCGTCATCTACCAGGTGATTTGCGGTATACTATTAGGTTGTTGCAAAATCGAGTATTTTTGCGGCTTGTTCTTCCTCTCAGAGATGGGTCCCACAGTTTGAATTTGTGGTCAGCTTTAGGGGAACAGTCCGCTGCATCAGGCAAATACGGAAGAGTATTGATCTCCGCCTGCTTCTACTTCCAGAGCGTCTTGAGTGAAAAGTGTGGCCTTGAGCCACTGTGAAATACTGGAGGATAATCGAATTGGATTCACTTGTTCAGTTTTTCCATCATGCTCGTTTGTCCGATAGCCCCAGAAAAAATGGAATAATGAACCTCAAGGCCATCTTCGAGATACTGAACAAGTCTCCTGGTGATAGCTTCTACCAGTGCTTTCAAAACGGCGTTGATGTCATCGAATTTCAGTCCATAACTCTGAGGCACGTGTCTCTAACACTAAATGACTTGGGCCAACACTGGGCTAATACTTTGTTTACCATTCCTTCCTGCATAGGTTGGTAATATTTCCTTTCCAGGGCACTCTCTTGCTATCGAGTTTGAATTCACGAAACGGATTGGGACGAATTTTAGCGGACGAGTACATATCGATTCAAGTCCGAAAACCACAAAAAAGCAAGTAGATCTGAATAAAAATGAATAAGCACAAAGAGGAAGAAATGGGCTTTCGAAAAAGTACAAACTATATGGTGGAAGCACCATTTCTCATTCCAAAGCATTGCTCCAAAATTCGTGGTCCGAAAATCCGACATCGATTTTGCAACAACCTAATATTTTACAGAAATCCTAGGGTTTTGAGGCAAAAAAAAACGTTGAGCCAGTTTTTGAGTTGGTCCAGATTGTCGAACTTCATCCTTTGCATTTGTTTGGAATAACGAGGAAAAGAAGATAGTCTGTTAAGGGCAAATTTGTTGAACAGTCTGTTGAATATGGTGGGTGAGCCAGAACGTGCTATCCCAAATGTTGAACTTTTTGTAGGGTCTCCTTCGCAGTGTATGGACGAGCATTGTCGTGGAGAATGTAAACCTTGTCCCGCTTACCACCTAGAGCTGCAGCGACATAATCCAAATGCTTGCAGTAGCGTTCGGCTGTAGCAGTAGAATCCGGTGGTTCAGCACGAATAATCTCCTTGCATTTTCACAGAAACGCTGAGCCTTACCTTCTGGGTATAGAGTTCTGCCTTTGGCGTTGGATCTCTACGTCCAAGCCATTAGTGCTTTCGCGTGTAACTTGCGTAGATCATCCACTTCTGGTCATCGGTGACCAGTCTATGGAGCCGGTCGAAAGTCCGTCGAAATGTCAAAAATTAATGCATGCGCCAAACTTCATGCTTTTCTCAGGCGATACAGATGGGCACCTGCTGCATTGTGACGGCACTAGAGTTCCTCTGCCAGCTCACAGGTGTCACGCCGCAATCCTCTTCAAGCAGGCGAACCTGATTGGAGTCATAGACGATTTTTTCAGCCACAACCATAACGAAATGCGAAGCGAAGTTGGTATGGTCTGGTAGCCCACAGAGGGCCCATGATCTGACATAGTCCGCAACTACGACCACACTTGTTTCCAGCGATGGGAGAACGCCACAGAATTCCTTTTGAAGGAGATGGATGCAGCACGCCAAAATAGAAGGAATGACACCAAATTCACATCAAAACTAATGAAGTAGGCTTAGAAATCAAGCGTACGTAATTGCAGTCAGTGTCACATCATGGGCCCTGTGTATGCTACCAGACTATATATAGACTAGTGCAGCGAAGTTGGTGTAAGTGGCCTATTAGCCAACCTTTACATACATACTAGTTGAGAAGTTTCAGAACAATTCTAAGAGGAGAAACAAGATATAAGTGGCAGGGAACGTTTCCGACAACCTAATACTAAGCTGAGAGAGATGGTTGTAAGCCCATGGATGAACCGCCCTTCTCTAAGCCTACACTACAATACTGGTCACGGGATGACGAAAACCGACGGTCGCTCCGCGGAGTCACCGTCGTCGCTTTTCCATAACTTCCTTAGAACTTCCCCAGTCAAAGCGATTTGGCCACCATTCGGTTTGTCTCGAGGAGTTCTTCCCGATGACCTACTGAATGTCGGGCTAAACTTTCCATTTACTAGTTTTCCTCCAGGTAATCGATATATCGACCGATAGCGCGTAATGGATCGGATCAGCAGTAGCGGAAACACGTGCAATGCACTGGAACTCATGCTCAAATTTGATTGTTTTCACTAAATTGAGGCAAAAAGTCACAAAATCAAGCATCATGAAGCAGAACTGGGCAAACTCCACGCTCTTCCGGAGACATTCAATTTTTTACGCACTTGCTGCTAGATCATGCTGTTCCAGCAGATCTAGCGGACATGAGTAAGGGAGAACTTGAGGCCCGAGAGTACTTTTTGTCTACTTCATTCTCTGCAAGTGGGAGTGCTATATGTCTTCTGATCCCGACACTACGGTCGCCCAAAATACGGACTTTCGTTGTGCTTTGTGGGAACCTCGATATTGAGGGAGCGACAGGTCGCTGGTAAGAAGAGCTACCGATCTCTTATGGGATGCATAGAGCAAGCAATATGTGTAATTCCGGAAAATGCAATGGAGGTAGTTGTAGTTGTTCTCGTTTGCCGAGAAGGACTGCGCTAATTTTACTGAAAATTTAGCCGCATTCCGATAACCGTCTGTACCAGTCCTAGAAGAATCTTGGGAGGACAGATGCCTATGTACTCTAAGAGACTTTGTGAAGGGTGTCATCCTGTGCCAAAACCAGATGTTTCTGAGGGGATCAATTTTTCAGCACTATTGGGTGGGGCGAAGCTTCTCGTAGGGTGGGAGCAAGCCGCATTTATGGTGCCTCCTAGGTTCGATTCTTCTCCATGTAAATCATTTTGCAAAATGTTTGCTTTGATGATAGAAGCGCTTATTTGGGCGAACTCATGAATATTTCGATCTCTTATAATAGTTTCTTTTCAATATTGTGCCGTTTTTCGCATTATAGATCCGTTACTCGTCGAAATATTCACGAGTTCACTCAAATAGAGGTTTTTTTCATCAAAGCAAAAATTGCGCAAAAAAATTCCCTTGGGCAGGCATCGAACTTGGGAGGCACCACAAATGCGACACGGTCCCACCCTCAGGGTCCTACGAGAAGCATTGTCGCACTCAGTAGTGCTGAAAATTGAACCTCTCAGAAACATTTGGTTTTGGCACAGGATGTCACACTTTACGAAATCTTTCGGAGGACACATGCACCCATTGTTCGAACACCCTCCCAGGGCCGGTACAGGAGGTTGTAGAAGTGTGGCTAAATTTCCGGCAAAATTAGCATAGTCCTACTCGACAAAAGAAGACAGCTAGAAATACGTCTACTGTGTTTTTTAGAAGTACACGTAGTGCTTATTTTTGGCTGTTTATACGAGATAGGTAGCTCTTCTCGCAAGTCACCTGTAGCTCCCTCAATATCGAGGTTTTCACAAAGCACAACGAAAGTCCGTATTTTGGGCGAGCGTAGTGTCGGGATCAGAAGACGTACAGCACTCCTACTTGAAGAGGATGAAGTAGACAAAAAGTACTCTCGGGCCTAAAGTTCTCCCTTACTCAAGTCCGCTAGATCTGCTGGAACAGCATGATCTAGCAGCAAGTGCGTAAAAAATTGAATGTCTCCGGAAGAGCGTGGAGTTTGCCCAGTTCTGCTTCATGATGCTTGATTTTGTGACTTTTTGCCTCAATTTAGTGAAAACAATCAAATTTGAGCTTGAGTTCCAGTGCAATGCACGTGTTTCCGCTATTGCTGATCCGATTCATTACGTGCTATCGATCGATATATCGAATACTTGGAGGAAAACCAGTAAACGGAAAGTTTACCCCGACATTCAGCAGGTCATCGGGAAGAACTCCTCGAGACAAACCGAATGGTGACCAAATTGCTTTGACTGGGGCAGTTCTAAGGAAGTTATGGCAAAGCGACGGTGTGCGACGGTGACTCCGCGGAGCGACCGTCGATTTTCGACATCCCGTGAGCAGTATTGTATGTCACGGTAGACTAAATAAAGCAACAGGTCCAGCTAACGGCCAACTCCGCTAACTTTTGCGTTTTTTTTTCGCAGGTGTCATGCGGAGAGGAGTGGCGCGGGACTAAGCTCCAAACATGTGATTGTCTGATTTGTAAAAATCTAACAGAAAAGTTATGCACACGTCCCATGTACCCCATATATCCCGCAGATCAGTGGGCTTCGCATACGCTAAACACGAATATGACAATCACTGTGCATCAATCTGTTGATTTTATCGATTTTTCCACTATTGCTCAAGGGTCAGTGGCGAGATGTCCACTGAGGTTTTCGAATAAGCTGGGTACGACTATGACAAGTGTTTTGCACACAAGTTTCTTCTCACTGATTTATCGGTTTTATTGATTTCTCGGATTTCTCATCTCGGAGGCAATGAATCATAGATTCGAGGTAAACATCCTCGACATCATAAGTTGCAGGAATTACTATGATGTTTGGTGGCGATACATTTGGCAGGAAAATGTGCTTGGCAATACATTTTAAGGGATAGAGTTTTGCTTGGCAATATATAATATTTTACGGGAGAACGACTACAGAGTATGTTTGGCAAAATAAAAGGCAAGCTAATCTATTGGCAATAGGTTTTATGGGTGTTTGACAATACAAAAGGCAAGGTTTGCGTGGCGATACGTTTTACGGGTTACCATTTTCATCTCATTCTTAGTTGAAGGTTCGATGATCATTGTTGTGGACCCGGATGGTGCAGTTGGCAGGGCAGCAGACTCCTAATATCAGTACCACGGCACGGTTGTTATCGAAATTTTTGCGCGTTCAAATTTGCTTGACGATACAAAAGGCAAGGTTCGTTTGACGATATTTTGGCGAGTCTCGCATGGCAATACATTTTCTGGTACCTCGTGTTTGGCAATACATTTGACGGACTTCGTTTGCCTGGTCAGTTGGTAAGCTAATCTGGGAGGTTGTCAAACAAACTTCGCCAAATGTATCGCCATTCACCATCAGAGTATATACAATATGTGGATTTGTGGATAAACTAAGAAAGTTGGTCAAACTAGCGATATGGAGGAGTTGGTGGGATAATAAGTAGTTCAACTTGAACATAGGTCCGATAGCCTGAGACGTGTCTCAGGCCACCATCACTTACAATGGTGCCCGGATGGGCAACCTTCACCTATGGCGAAGAGGCTAAGATGAGTCCGGGACGCAGTCCCAGATCAAAAATAGAGAATGAAATTATGCATTGTAATTCGGGCAGAACATGTTTACATGAAATGCGCGGCTGTGGCTCAAATTCTTCACATAATACAGTCTAAGAAAAGCCAAAGTTCAAACTTGGCCGGTTAATTCCTTTAGAGAAAAAGTTTCCATAAAATTGGTGGGAATTTGCGGCAAAATTACGGTTTGACCGACAATATCATTCTTTATTTGGAAAATTAAGCTCTACGCAATTGTCAGACTGCTTGCTAATGTTATTGAGGATCAGATGATAGCAGGAACACAGAGGTGCAACTGAGAATGGACGAGAAATCCATGAAAACGTGAAAAGAGGATTATCTTGCTTATTTGAAAGAACTGGATGTTGCGCAGTTGTCAGCTGAATTGACAATGAAATTCCAAGCAGAATGATATATAATACTTGATGCTTTCGTTCACTCTCGACGGAGAAACCAGGCTGAGCCAAATACCCCGACTGGCTCACCCTCGCGTCTGGCGCCCTCCCATATTGCGTGCTCTCTTGCTAACCCCCTGAGCTACACAGGTCATTTGGCTCAGGCAGGCTTTTTCAGCCCAGCGTGAAAGGAAGTATCAAGTGTTATATATCATTCTACTCGGAATCTTACGGACTCGGCAGCTGACCACTGCGCAACTCCTGAATTTTTGATCTGAAAGAGATATAAAGTAAAAAAGCGTTTTCATACATGACCCGTTTCAGGGCCAGTTGCAGATAAAGGCACCTGGTTCAATTAGCTTTGCATGCGCAATGATGTCGACAATTCAATAGACAACTGCGCAACTCATGATTTCTCAAAATTGTTGAGAAATTTCAAAGGACGCAAATCCCCCATCTAGGTTTTAAAATTGATTTCTCTCTGGATTTTTGGTGAAATTTGTCGTTCTTGATGTCATCTTGTAGAGAATTTTATGAGGAAAGTCGCTGACAACTGCGCAACATACAGTTTTGTGAAACTACCGAAATATTTAGCAAAAATCGAGCTGGGGCATTTTCTACGTTAGGCTTAGCGCTGGTCCCGGCACGAAAGCACGAAGCCGGCGCAGATCTCAGCTTCGGCGTTCCATTTTCGAACAAAAGATCTTTTCTTCGTTTTCTGAGCAGTATTAAAAAGTTTCGGTTGAATCCATATTTGAAACAGCTTTCACTGTCTAGTATATGTCACCGTTAACATTGGTGAATCCTTCCGCAGCACTGTCGAAGCTATGGTTGCGGAACAACCTTCACTTTTCGGCTCAGACAACCTTCACTTTTTTGACCCCTGTCTCACCCTTATCGTACGTATGAGTTCAAGAATGGACCACACAGGAGATTCAGCAGTAGATTCAATATGGAGGTGTGATTTACGCATAAAATGGTCAGTTTCTCAGAAAAAGAAGAGCGTCAGAAAAAACGAGCGTCAGAAAAAACCTTTCTGTTTTCCTTCCTCCAAAAAAACCCGGTGAGCTGATGAGTGACGAAATTGACAAACATGAATGAACATGTGGTCAATACAACCAAGACATATACCGTATGTAACATTTCGTGATGTGTTTACTTTGTCTTCTTCTCTCCCACAACTAACCTTGGCGGAAGCACAGAAAAGATTGCTCGATTGCATGCATTACTGCATTACTCGCAAACTTGCACACAAGTCGCATTCCTTTTAATTGCGCATCAGGTTTTCCCGTTTCATGCCTACCATTTCTTCGCCCTGTTGAGGGGCAGAATGGTTTCAACCGTTCAATTAGGGCGTGGCAGAACCATGAGTGGATTCATCATACTTCCTACTGCATAATAAAGCAGTAGGACATATTGCGAAACACTGTCTGTCTGTAGCTGGGTGACTCATCGCCTGAGAGCGTCGAGGGAATGCGGTTTCTCGAGTTCTTAAATAGAGTATTCGATTCTAAAGGCTTAACTAACCAAAAAAAGAGAGAGAAAGGATCACATGGCCAACGGTTGGTTCCACTGATTCCTACTACTGGGGAAAATTCGGAGTTTGTCGTCTTCACTTGCAGAGTTCAGCAATTTATCGAAACCCTCTGTTAACGTATTCGCGGATTCAGCGTTGTCTACAGAAACTGAAGCTATTCCGATGTCTAGCTGAACGGAACCGAAGAAGAGAAAACCCATAAAATCGCTATACCTCTAATTACGCATTAGTTTTTTTTGAAAGAATCTTCTATTGTGCTTGACATTGTAGTCGAAGAAATTGAAGGGCAGCTACCTTTGTTCTATAGTGGATAGAGGGAACTATGAACCGCGTGAAGCAGAGAAGCTGTTCGAGGTATACTTGGAATACGGCCTGATCTGCACTCCTTCTCTGCACCTATTTAAAACATGGAAGGTGAACAAATTTCACAAGGGAAGGATACTTGGCTAGTGTGGTCACTCGTAGAGAGGTGTACGTTGCCTTATGCAGCTTTCGACGCTGATTTCTAATCCGTTTTCAAAAATTACCGTACTGCTCTCTGTGATGAGTTATGCCCATTTTAGGTGTTGTGAATATCGCGGTTGTGAAATGATTTTTTTTCATGATATCTCACTAGACGGCATACCCGACTCCGCTGGGGAGTTTTACTACCCCTGCCTTTTCACACTGATGCGGATAGTTAGTATACTTTGGACCGAATAACGTATTCGAATAAAAAATTCGAATAAACATTCGAATTCGAATAATTCGAAATTCGACTATTCGAAAAAAGTCCATTTTCGAATTTATTCGAAATTCGAATATTCGAAAAAAGTGAACTTTCGAATTTATTCGAAATTCGAATATTCGAAAAAAGTGAATTTTCGAATTTATTCGGAATTCGAATA
>JARK01001347.1:1694813-1706336 GCA_000688135.1 Ancylostoma ceylanicum | reverse complement strand
ATTGAGGGTCGGCTTTTCCCATCGCCATGCTTGACCCTGGGCATAACTCATCACAGAGAGCAGTTTGGTCAATTTTGAAAACGGATTCAAAATCAGCGTCGAAAGCTGTATAAGGCAATACACACCTCTTTATGAATGGCCACACTGACCAAGTATCCTTCTTGTCAGAAAAGAAAAGAAAAATGGTGTGAGAGGAAATCCATGTGAGCAGTACATAAAGCACGATTTTTGAGGGGCGTTCGGCAGGAAGAGCGGGCAAAGTTCAGCTAATCCAGAACTAACGTGACACACGGGTCCGAGGTCTGGCTCGTTACTGGATAAGCCACTTTCGGATAAACTTTTTATCATAATAATTTCTAATCACTTTTATCATCTCGAGTTAGGCTCGAAAGGGCAATCGTTATTCGATATTCAATTTCTCGATGCGTCCACCTCGTTTTACAGCTAACGATAAGCTATAAACATTCCAACAGGAGATTGATCAATGCCACCGATTCATCACTTCTATAAAATGTTTCAGAGCGCACACCATTACATTTTCTGGAGTAAAAAGCAACTGTGAAGAAGGGAGAGTGAAATGGCTGTGTTTATAGTTAGTCGCAGTGCGACCGTCGTGAACAAGCAAACTAACCAAAAGCGGGTGCTTCATGTGAAGCATACTGTCATAACCTAAACACAACCCTGCTATTTAAAATTTTTCATTGGGCAGAATGAAAATTCTAGGTTTCGTTTAAGCTGTTTTCAAAGTTTTACTATTTTCAGTTGTTGTGCTTTTCTTTCGTTGCAAGTCGTAATAAGCATATTTGGCGCACTCCTATTGTGGTGCATGGATAGATAAATAAATAAATCCTACTCTATATAAAGCGCAGAACCCCCCATCTCGGGTGAGTGGGCGGAGAATTTGTATGTGTGTTGTTATGGCCGCGCCGCACTGTAGCACTACCGTAAAGATCAAAGAAAAATCTTGGGTTTCTGAAGGCAGCGACGTGGAGGGGAGGTGAAGGACTGTGTGATTTCGCAATACAGCACACGGCACCCCAACGGATCAGGTACTGAATAGGAATCATAGCTGCTATTCTGCAGCAGTCTTTAAAACGTTGTTAGAGGCGCAGCATTTTAGTCAAGATCAGCAGATTTCTTGTCTTTGAAGGTAGCGTTGAGGAGAGAAGGTTCAGGACTGTGTGATTTCGCAGAACGACACGTGTTCCACCCTATGGATCGGGAATTGAACGGGAATCTCCGCTATTGTGACCAAAATTTCAAAACAGCGACTGGGAACTTAGGGTCAAATACGGCAATCTGCGCTACTGAAATGGGATCGTCTGGATAATGGGATCATTACAAATCCAAAACAAGGGAAGGACACCAGATGTCCGTGGCATTTCGAAATGAGCTATGCCTAGTAATGTGAAGTTGGGAATGCTGATCTGTATCATGTTCTCCATTAGTGCTCAATGCCATTGCAGGAAAAGTTATGACCTCGCATGTGCAGTGTATACGTACATTGACTTTCTACAATCATCTACCGCAACCACACGGAAACAGCGTTGCCATGCAAAATGGATACAGGATCTGTGATCAGCAGTCCAAGTAACCCCATATGCAAAATTTCACCGAAGAAATACCTGTTTACGCCGGTTTGCAAAAGATGGAAGTACTCGTACAGGTCCTATCAAGGGAGGTCCACATATGTACAATACTGCTTACGGGATGTAGTAAAGCGACGGTCGCTCCGCGGGGTCACCGTCGCACACCGTCGCTTTGCCATAACTTCCTTAGAAGTGCTCCAATCAAAGCGATTTGATCATCATTTGATTTGTCTCGACGACATCTTTATGATGATCTACTGAATGTCGGGATAAACTTCCATTTTCTTGGTTTCTCCCAACTAATCGATATATCGATCGATCTCTCGTAATGAATACGATCAGCACTAGCGGAAACATAAGCAATGAATTAAAACTCAAGCTCGCGTTTGATTGTTTCTACTAAATGAAGGCAAAAACTCTCAGAATCGAGCATCAGGAAGCAGAACGGGGCAAACTCCTTGCTGTACCGTAGACGTTCAATTTTTCACGCACTCGTTGCTAGATCATGCTGTTTCAGCAGATCTAGCAAACTTGAGTTGGGCATAATTTTAGTCCCAAGAGTACTCTTTGTCTGCTTCATCCTCTGCAAGTTAGGATGCCGTAGGTCCAATTATCTCAGTTTTATGCTCGCCCAAACTACAGACTTTCGTTGTGCTTTGTGGGAACCTCGATATTGAGGGAGCATGTCGCTTGTGAGAAGAGCTACCAATCTCTTATGGGATGCATAGAGCAAGCAATATGTGTAGTTCGGAAAAATGCAATGGAGGTAGTTGTAACTGTTCTCGTTTGCCGAGGACAACTGTGCTAATTTTGCTGAAAATTTAGCCGCATTCCGATAACCGTCTGTAGCAGTCCTAGAAGAATCTTGGGAGGTCAGATGCCTATGTAATCTGAGAGACTTTGTAAAGGGTGTCATCTTGTGCCAAAACCAGATGTTTCTGAAAATTCAATTTTTCAGCACTATTGGGTGCGACAAAGGGCCTCGGAGGGCGCTGATTGTGAGGGTGGGAGCATGCCGCATGTGTGGTGGCTCCCGGGTTCGATGCCTGCCCGAGGAAATCTCTGCAAAATGCTCCCTTAGAAGAAAGAAACCCTTATTTGAGCGAGCTCGTCAATATTTCGACCAGTAACGGATCGCTATCGCGAAAAATGGCACGATATCGAAAAGAAACGTTTATAAGTGATGTGAGCAGTATTGTAGGCATTGGCAAGATTAGGCAGCTCGCAGAATCCTTCCAAATTTTGCAGAGAAGGGTTATTTCAGGCACTGATCACGAATGTCAACATAAGTTTGAGTGGCACTACCATTTAAATGCCAAAATGGACAATTTCTTCCGGTGTACCACAGTGTTTCTACCGCAACCCTAGAAAAATGGGGTTGCGGTTCAAAATGGGTACGATATTCGTGTTTAGCACCTCAGATAACCCTACTATGGAGAGTTTCAGCGTTAAAAAAATCCAGAAAATTTGGGCCACGTAAGTACCACACACCTACCATTAGCAGTTTCACTGCTAACAAAGACGGAGGTAATGAGCTAACCCGCGACAGGTATTGAACCTGGTACTGTTTGCTTGAAGAGCGAGATACCCACCCTTACACCACACTCCCGTGATCTACGCGATCAATGAGACCCTTGTGAATGATCCGACTTCGCCAGAACGAGTGTAGATGAACTTTTTCTCTCATGAAATTTTGCATATAGGGTTATATTTGGACTGCTGATAACAAATTCTGCATCCATTTTGCACGGCTACTTGATTTTCTTACAGTTTTGGTGGGTGAAAGTAGAAACTGCACCTTTATACTGCAATACAACGTCGTAACTGTTTCTGCAGTGGCGTTGAGCGCAAACAGAAAACATAATGGAGATCAACATAATCAGCTTCACACTACGAAGAGTAGCCCATGTTGAAATTCCGCAGACATCTGGTATCCTTCCCTCGTAAGTAAAAACTCAAGAAACACGTTGTGCTTCTGTGGTAACAATATTTGTCCGGGGAGGAAGTTCAGAGAGAGGAACTTTCTAAGTAGATTCGCAGAGAATCATCCATACGCGAAGCGGGATTCATACTTTTCTGGATTTGAGAGACATCAAAAGAAACGTGGCTCACGGGTACGAGTCGAAGCGCCCGACTCGTAAATAAACAAGGGTCAGAGGACATCATTTGCTTGAACTGTGCCTTGATGTAATCTTCACAACTGTCTTAAATAGTAATAAATAAATATCTATATTTATATCTAGAAAAAGATGATGCTATTACAATTTTGCACTTTTGCTAACAATAAGAATAGAGTAACGTAATACTGTCGTCGTCGAGAATTGTGCTGCAGAAACTCGTTGTCGGCTTTTTCTTCCGTGCAAACATAATGGACTAGTTCCGCTCAAACCGCTCTCACGTCCTACCTTGCCCTATCGACCCTGGGGGTGGGGGGGGGGGGTCTTGCCCACATTCCTCGCCCCTCCTTCTCCCTCCATCACGTACGACTACTTCCCATTGTTATGATCACCTTATCAGCAGCACTAGCCGTCGCTATCGCGTTTTCAGACGAAAAGCACCGCGGCTTCCCACGGCTCGTTTTCACCGGCGCTTCCGCCGATTTCCATAGGAATTCGCCCCGATTCGCGATTAAATATTCAACCTTACCGCAGCCGCCCGGAGCGTGGTGTTTGCGGCGCGAGTGCGCTGTTTGTGTATGCTGGGAGGGGGAGGGGGTCTGTGTTTGAGTTGTCTTTCAGCGCGTCTCCTCCTGCACATGGTCTGCTCTGCGCCAGCTGCTGCTACTCGATCCCCAACACTTCAAATCTCGACGATACTACCGTGCTCACCATCGTATGACCTATTTGGGTCACGTTTTTTTTAAAGGCCCGAACCTCGTGCTGAGCTGGACTTCATCGCTCTCATGCTACGGGAGCGGAGGTGTGCGGAATCCATATTTTCTCAGGAAGAAATGAATCATCATGTGTTCCAGACTCCTAACTTCCAGCCCTTTACAGATTCTGAAACAACTTGCTAATGCCAAGGCGTATTTGCCACTGCTTTTCCCACAAATTTTCCAAGTTTTGGGCTCTTTTGGCTTCAGATTTCCTGTTTTCCTACAAGTTCTTCCACGAAGGAAGAAGTTCCTTTATCTTTGTTCCTTGCAAATCTTTTCATAATAAGAACTGCAGTTTTTTCCTTTTTGTTTTGAACAAGACTGCACAAGTCATGTGTCCTTTCCTACTTTCCCACATTTTTATTCCTCGGCTCATTTTCGTACGTTTTCCATGACTCACACCGCTATCCAACCTTCTCTCCGGATTCGCAGTTATGAGTGAAACCCTTCAAACAGTTTTCATTATGCTACTAATGATCCATCCTTTTTTGACCTTCAAAAGACTGGCAGACAAGCTACATACAAGTGCTAGTTCACTGCAATTTTCTGGGACTTTAAAATACTCCAGGCCCTTTCCAGGAAGTTTGCATTGAATTTTCCCGAAAAAAAAAAAAACTATGAAGTAACCGGAATTCGTTATTTGTAACACCGCTCTAGGCCTACTTGTAATTTTTTTTTCATGTATCCACGGCTATCGTTGAGCGTCAGCATTATGAAACTAAAGATTCTTTATTAGTATTTGGTATTTACTATTATAGTATTTTGTGGCCGCTTCCTAGGAGAGTTAGTGCAGTTGCCCAGCTCATCTTGCTAACTTCCATTTTCTTGTTCCTTTGATCCTGGATATATACCGAAAACCTCCAAATTCTGATTCCTTAGAAATGCTCTCTAGCAAAATCATTTGTTTTTACTGCGGTACTTCCGCATCAGGATCGACAGAAGCAGGAGTTACTACTCAGGGGGGGGGGGATGGAAGGGGGGGAAAAAGTGTGAAATCTGTGAACCTTGGACCCGGATGGAAAATAAAAATAGTAAAAATATTGAGTGTACAGTGGGCGTCGATGGCGGTGACCCATCTACGGCCCCAAAAAGTACGCGACGCGACGGCGCCGCTAACGATGGAATCGTCTCTGCAGTGCCGAATTTGGGTTCTCTAGATAATCGTTCATCACATTTGATGTTACCTAATAGGAAAACTAACTAACTGTCAAAAACACCCCATAGTTTGTTGTCCTGGAGGAGATCCCTGCTTGAGCGACGCGGTCGCGCCGCGTGCTTTTCGAGACCGCAAACGGGTCAGCGGCATCGTCGCCCTCTGTACATAATGATTGTAATGATAACTTAAAACTTTTAATTTGGAAACAATAATAAAGATAAACTATTGAAAATAAAGTATTACAAAGTTCTCATTTATTTTATAAAGTAGTTTCAAAAGGGATAATTTCCTAGAGACGCCCCACCAGATTCGAGCGCTGCTCTAGTTGTCGCTCATTTTCCCATCCTGAGATCCTCCCTTTGGCCAATTGAAAATGAAGTGATGAAAAGGGCACTTCACCCAAATGATGTTTGTTGTGCAATTGCGCGTGAATCTTCTCGTCGGGACCCAGTTTTAGCTACATTACTGTGTTTGCACAGCATACCTCCACTGCTTTTTATGGGAATGTGTACTTAACTGCGTAGCTACGTGTACCAATCAACAAAGTAGCGCATAGTTGTGGTTATCGTGCTGTCAGCGAGTTTTTTTTTTTTGCAATAGCAATGCAAGCACTCTTGATGGGACCTTCTATCAGCATTCAGAATCCCGGAGAAAAACAATCTTCCTAGTAATTCCGCCAGTGGGAGAACTGATCGAGAAACAAAAACAAATTTTTGTGATAATTTTCAAAAGTGTAACAATAAACATCCTTCTGAACAGTTCTCCTAACTAGGTTTCTGATTGGTTTACGCCCGATGTAGACCAATAGAAACTTTTGAAGCCTATTTAGTGTTCGCATCACTAAAATGTTGGGAATCCACCGTCTTTTTCTCATAGGCACTTACGTGTGTCTAGTTTTTATGCGCAATCGGTAGAAAGTTTTGAAGCACGCAGGGTCTGCGGCGCGTGCGCGGCACGTCCCGCTTGTAACAGCGGTACGACGTCCTCGCTCACCTGTTTGAGGACGCCGTTAGGCTTAGGTAAGCGTTTTTATGGGGTTTTCTTTATTGTTTGAAATGTTATTGTAACGAAGAGGCCTGTGGTATTGGTCGGACGCCCCTCCCACGCCTAGCTTTTTGCACGTTTTGCCAGCGCATGCTTGAAATCGTTGTTTTTCATGCTTTTCGTGTGTTTTTATTTGTTTTTGGTCCCTTGGAGTGCAGCTTGTCTCAGATGGCCGCTGCAAATAACGCTTAGACTAATCTTGACGAACGGCGCCCTCGAACAGCTAAGCGAGGACGCCGGACCGCTGTTACACTCGGAACGCACCGCGCACGCGCCGCAGGCTCTGCGCGCTCTAAAGCTCCTCACCGATTGCGCACAAGGACTATACTAATGTTTGGCTATTATTCTATCTATAATATTATTCAATCGCCCACCATTCTCCATGATTTTCTTGGAATTCATAACAATGATTAAGAATTTGTTGTTTCAAATGCTTGTACGAAATTTCTATTGCTATAGTCGTTATAGTGTGATTGCTCAATTCGGCTGCCGCTGTACTGTGCGTGGAGTATAACATTCTAAATTGCGATACATATCGATTCTGTGCGATGCGTAGCTCGCGTAGCCGCTGCGAGCGCCATCAATAATCGATACACACCAAAATCAATATGGTCTGAGCGACAGGGATGTAGGGTGCTATATTTGTCGCGAAATGTAGGTAACAAACACACAAACAACAGTCCTAGGAGCTGGAAACGTTCATGGTCGCTTTTTCTAGAGGTTCATCCAGTGCTAGTGGGGTTTTTCCTAGGTTTTCATGTTTGAAAAAATATTAGAATGGGAGAATGCGGTCGCTTGGGACCAAGTTCTTTGTGTCTCCGGCTATTCTAGCACATTTTTGAGATATTTTTTTCGGAGAACAAGCTCAGTTTTATTTCAATCTGGTAGTTGTGGGTCATCGCGTACTGTCTTAGATCTCGCAGGGTGAACGCGGAGAAAAATATGATTCTCCTGTTTTTTTTTTCAGCACTAATCCATTTCATAAAGAACCTTCTTCTGGATGACACTCCTTTGAATCAGGGGCCGCAAGCATCATTGAGATCACCCAGGGTAAGCGCGCTAAGCCATTCTAAGTCTACCCATCGTTAACACCGCCGTCAACACCTTTACCAAGGGTGATCCCAATGACTCATCCAGACCCAATTTCATCCCAAATTCTAGACATATCTCTCAAATCAACTGATTTTCAAGCTCCATATGATCTGTTCCGATTTTTCCCAGAAAGAACCGCTAGTTTTGGCTTCCGGCGCCTTCTGAACCTTCGTTTCTCAGTATTTGCAATCCAATCAATATTCAGAAAGGGAATGCCTTTTTTTCCCATCAACAATTTCGCATTCTATCGGCTACTACTACTGGGAAGAGCTGGGCCTGGAAGCGTCATCGAGGTTATCCAAGGTAAAAGTTCCGACTGCCGTGTGAATTATGGGTAGATTTGGGGTGGGATAACGCGTTTACTCTGGGTAATCTCAACGATGCGCGCGGCCCTTGATGAGGCATTTTGGCAAAGAGCTCGTGTAGGGTGTTTTACTGACCGCGGTGAGTCAAATTTGCTCAAATCTAATCCTATATTCGTACGAGTTGTTCCACTCCCACTTCACTAACTGTGACCGTATTCATGAAGATTCCCGGGCAGGGTTCAAGCTCCCCGTCCACCGAGAGTGGACGAGTTTCTCTAGCAAAACATGCTATATCTCGCCGTATTTACCATTACCTTTCATTGGTGTCTAATATTAGTCATTTTCACGAATTTCACATATTTTGATCCGGGAAACTCGTCCACTGCGGGGGACGGTTAGACCAGAACCTTGCGGAAATGTTACTGAATACGGGCACCGGTCTTCTTCTTACGGTCTCATTCATCGTTACTTACTTACCCGCTGGTTTTATAAACCAGCGGGGTAAAAAATTCAACCACACTGTGTTTGTTCTCGTCATGCTTGTATTTGCATATATTTTAACTATGGAAGAGATACTCCAAACCAGAAAAGAATCCAGAAATATCCTTCCACTTTGACCCATCCCTATCATCCGCATTTGGGAACTCGAAACTGCATAAAGATGCCTATTTTCCCTTCTTGCTAATATAATAACTTTCCATTTATACTATATTTAGAACCAAATGAAAATAATCGAATGAATAACTTAATCAAGCTATCAAACCAGAACCCGATCCGAAAAATCCGAATGCTGAAAAAGGGAAAACCCTGGATTCCTTCTTCCTACATACTGCTCAAGCTTCGTATTTTCCTCCTTTTCAAAAATCGGGAATTTCAACATATTCGAACTTAAATTCTCGAATTCTCAAATCCGAATATACATATGTCATGCATTATTCGGTCCTATCAGTGGCAGAAAATTGGCGGGAGGGGTTGGGGCGTGGGAACAACTTGGGGTATCTGACATTTTGGAGACCCGGTCAGGTAACAAAATTAATGAAAATATTAACAAATAATCGATAACAGTTATCTTAAAATGATAACAAAAATAAGCACAAATAAACTTATGCGACATTTTTATTTGTTTTATAAAGTAGTTTCGAAATTTCGGTCACCCGATCTATTCAAACTCTTGTGGCACCAAGCACAACTAGACCATGTATTATGGGATTGACGCCGTTCGAGTTGAAACAGCTGGGCGTGACGGGCTGCCTGAGTGCGCCAATCAGAGTCGCCTAGCCACGCCCATTTTTCCCCACGATGATACTATAGGATCACTATGTCCCATGCACCAAAATTTCTACTATGGCAAGATTTTAGATGTTTTTCTTGATTCACACATGAATTTTCTCTTCCATGGCTGCCTTGTACATTTGGTACGTTCATCGGCGACACATCAAGAAACTTTTACGTCAGTATTGGGAGGAGGAAAATATTGAAAAATGTTGTAATTTCTCAAAGTTTCTTCAAGAAGAAGTAAAAATTCCATGCCGCCTTACTTTTGGTGCCTTATCACTTTTCTTGAATTCACGATTATGAACTTGGATTTAAAATTATCTTTTAGTAATGCCATTTCTGGAACTCTGGTCATCGGAATCCTCCTCTTTTTTCTTACAGCGACCTTTTCTTCTTTCTTTTGACTTCGGTTTTCGCATTCTTCACCCTTCTCCCCCCTTCATCACCCCGCCCCCAACCTAGTACGCCAGTGTTGAACACATACAGAACGAAAATAGGGCTCAAACTCCTCTACTCTAGGAACTCATGGGTCTTGGGATTTCCGACTTCTGCCTTCTAAGGCCATTATGCCCTTTCATTCCTGGACGTATACCCTGGAATCCAAGTGTCTGAGCAGCAGCAGCCGCAGCAGTGGTTTCGACAATCACGTAGGATTCACTACTTCGCAATATGCGAGGAAGGCGAGAGCGCAGACGTTGATATGGGGGTGTGGCCTTCTCCTCTGCGGCATACCATGATTGGCTGACTAGGCGTGTGAAAACATAGGAGTTTACTAGATGGGGGAGGGGCAGACGAGTAGTAGAATTCGCAGGGAATGGCGAAGTGCCAAAGCGTGAGGAGACACATCTTTAGCATCCAGAGCCGCAAGCGTAGTCAGGATTACCCAGGGTAAGCCTGTCTAGCCACTCCAACAATACCCATCATCAACTCAGTCGTTAACATATTTATCTACAATGAGCATCGACGGCTGTGCGTTTTTCGCGGACACGAGAAGCACGTCGCGCGGCCGCGCCGCTCGCGCTGGAATCGCCGTCATGGTGGTAAATCACGGTTGTCCTGATAGTTTTCCATTAAATTTGATGTCAATTATATAAAAAATTAACTAGATATCAAGAAAGTCGTATAGTTTGCCGTCGCGATGAGTACTCCCTCCAGTACGAGCGGCGCGGTCGCGTCGCGTATTAATTGGGTCCGCGAATAACGCTCCATCATCGACACTCACTGTAGGGTATACATAATGCATCTAAGCTTAAGGCTGATCGTATTAACCACCCGACTTTTGGATTCAGTTAAATTTAATGCTTGAAATTCTTGAAATTTCCAGCAAATCTACGCGGCTTCTTGGAAGATTTTAAAATGGTTAGGTAAAGGTTTTTTTCTGCGTGAAACACGACTTCACCTCAAAATTTTAATCCTGTAATGATTCTCCAGGCCTTACTGTTTTTTTTCCTTCTACAGTGAGGATTTTCTGCAATTTTCCATTCCACCTCGTTCTCTGAGCTCCCTTTTTTTCGTTTTCGCCGGGTCGATACATATGCTTACTGTACGGCCCCTGTGATTTCCTTAACAGCACCAAATTTCAGTTCCCCGTGACAATATGTCATACTCAAACCACTACAATTACCAGGTACGTCCTTAATAGTTTGGGTAGCAGCCGATCGATTCCGCTGGCCGGCTGCCAGCCCCTCAGGATCAAATATCCAGCACTCTCCATCGGCACCATGCATGACTACCACGCCAGTTTTCAGGTGGCGGTGATATTCGCGATTCTGCTCGGTGGTATTCTGCTGCTGGGGCTCGTCGTCGGCGGCATCTACTTCGTCTGCGTGAACAACGTGAGTTCGCCGTGTTTTTGTACGTGTTTTCCGGCAGTTTGGCTAGTTCGTTGGTGAGTGGAGAAGACGTTTTGTTTGCATTGCTCAACTGGACAGGTCTCGACAATCGTGGTACGAAAATATTTACGCGCCAACAGACCGCATGACCCGCTCGTTTATACTTCCAGTGTGATTCTGGATCGATATCCTGGTAGAACAGCTCAGCAGACAGTTTTTCTCCACAGTCAGCTGCGCTTCGACGGGAAATGCTAATGTTTGCGTATGGAATCGCACGCGTTCCAATTGTGGAACGTGTCGTCGCGCCGGCCGCCACGGTGGTCGTATAGTATTCGCGGCCAGACGGGGAGAGAAC
>JARK01001347.1:1677816-1694536 GCA_000688135.1 Ancylostoma ceylanicum | reverse complement strand
GGGGGGGGGGGGGGGGGGGGGGGGCAATATTTGCTTAGCAGCCAAACACGACGACACGCCTCAGCCCCAAACACGGGGCTGCGAGAGTGCTCAAGCCGATGATGTAGCAGCTTGTCCAGCTATAATCCGATACATTAACCGGTCATGAGGCGGTGGAGAATCCTGGGAATTTCTGGAACATCTAGGAAGAACGGTGCAGCACACAAGAGAGAGGGCGGACTATCGAGTCAGGCGTGCGCGCTTGACGTAAATGGCTGTCTTGCTAGTGTGCTACAGTTATTTCGGCAAAGTCTAACCATCTCTTATATGGCGGTGACCTTTCCGCGGCTTCAAAATACACGCAACGCGACAGCGCCGCTCACGATGGAATCGTCACCACAGCGGCGAATCTGGGTTTTCTTGACAGTTGTTCATCACGTTTGATGTCAACTAACAAGAAAACTAACTAAACTCCATAGTTCGTTGTCTCGGAGACGATTCCTACTCCAGCGATGCGGTCGCGGCGCATACTTTTCGTGGCCGCGGAAAGGCCATGACAACCGTTCGCTACAGCTTTTTTGCGTTAGTTTTGAACTGGTGCATATTCCGCATTTCTTCAAAAGTTATGAATTCTCTGAAAGCCTCCCATTTTCACAGCACAGCACAAGTGAATTGCAGTGAACAGATTTTTTACGACGTTATAGTTTGCACCTTCCAGAGTACCTCCAGGAGTACCTATTCATTTCTAACAGGAAAAAACCTAAATTGTTCCCAGAGGGACCGGTAATCACGTCTCCCAAAAAATTATGAATTAGAGCCGATCATGAATGGGGCAACTTATACTAGATGCGTGCGTGCGACATAAGTTGAGGTTGAAAACGGATACGCTTGCGGGTGGAGCGTTGTAGATGGGCGGTCCCCCTTGCCTGCCATTGGCTACCGTTTATTTAGCTCCGCCCAAAACCCACTCCATCACGTTTTTCTGTAACATAAAATAGGAGGCATGGTAACTGCTTCATACCATATCCCCTTTTCGGCAGTTGTGGACGCAGAAAATTGGGGGGGGGAGGGAGTGGTGCAAAAGTGGGGTTTCCGATACATCGGGGATCCAGACGGAAAGTAAAGTAATGAAAATATTAATTATGATGTTAAATATGTAGTTAAAAATAATCAAAAATTGTAGTAATTCCAAGAAATTGTAGCAATTTCGAAAATTCGGCGATCCATTCTCGGGGGCCCCGCCCCCGCCACATCCTCCGCTGCGATATAAAGCCATGAAACCTGTATATATAAAGCCATAAAACCTGTATAACTGGTGTATTTCCATCCAGAAATTTCTAGAAACTGTCATTACAGATGCGAGATGACGACAAGAAACGCTTACATTCCGGGCGGAACTCCACAACAGCATGGCCGACGCAAGCGCCGTCGTACAGCAGCGCCCCGTATCGGGCAGCGCCCACCACCACTGCCGTACTCACCACACCTACAGCCGTACAGAGCTATGAGTAAGTCCTCCATGGTTAATGAGAGTGGGCGGGGCCACGAGTTCACCATTTACAGCTTCGCACCGCGGGGGTCTGCCGCGCAGTCGCCGGCAAACGTGGCCCCGCAGCCGCAGTATTCTTCACAGGTCAGTTAGTACATCAAGTTACTGCGAATTTCTCGCTAGTAGCGCAGCAGTCAAGTGCTCACGTCCGTCTACTCTAGGTCCCACTCGTGATGCCGACACGAGTCGAGGAGTTCGGGCCGTCCGCACAATACCGCCCACTCCAACCCGACGTCGTTTACACTCAGGTACGGGGCACAATTTTTATTATAGTTTCCCCGTTAGACGGAAAACTGCAAGGAGTTGCGTAGTTGGATCGAAGCCAAGAGTAAGGAATTGTAACCGTAGTAGATTCCCAAAAGGTATAGAGACATTCCTGCAGAATTCCCCGGATGTATACATTTTTCTAATTTTTGCATAAAAACAAGTACTGTGAGTGTCAGTGGTGGTGACCCTTCCGTATCCTCTGGAAGCACGCCGCGCAACCACGCTGCGCACGCCGGAATCGATGTCGTCTGCTGCTGTTATGCTATTTCTAGCAGCTTTTCTACTCGATTCTAAGGATTTTCGACGTTTTTTTTTCTGCGAAGAGATTATCAAACCGGGAAGAGAAATAGTAGCATTCCAGCAGTAGACTACCTTGATTCCGACGCGGGCGGCGCGGTTGCGCAGCGTTCTCTTCGGCATCGCGGAAAGGCTACGGCCGTCGCTGTACGTATACAGTATGGATATCAAGAAAACGATACAAAAACGTGGTTCGTGTACGCGGCTGCATATCACAGAAACGATGCAGATATGTTGCATGCAACATGCACCACGGTCTCCCTTATTGTTCCCCCTAACACAGTGAATATAAAACTCTAGCCATAGAATTCGAACAGTACGCTGAAAAATAGCCTCGTTAGTGGCTTTGCCTTGACTTCAGGTAATCCATATATAATTGGCAACAGTGGGGCATGCCAATAGAAATAATATTGCAGTACCACTACATTATAGCCTGCGACCTTGCACAATGAACTCCAGACGGACTTGAACAAGGAGTGGGACCGTGGCGCGGCGTTCTTGGGCAGAGACACAGGGCTGCGCATGCTGACTCTGGTTGTCTGCTTCCGCCAGAATCAGAGCCAGGCATGTAGAGCCCCTGTGTCCCTGCCCAAGAACGTCGCGTAGCGGCCCGCCCCGTGTCTACGGCCGTTTGGAGTTCGCTGTTTTTTTCCCTGATTTGTGAGTTTGCCGTTCAATATTATACCTAATAGCAATTTTTGAAGTAAACTGCGGAATGTGTGAAAGTATTAGTCCTGTAGAAGGGGAAAATCTTATCGCATGGTTCATTCAATATTAATCGAAAGAAAACCAAAGCTACAGGAAAATTTCATCCATGGAGGCCCGCGCGACGCAGTACGCGCCACCGCGGCGCAGCCAACTTTGGACTGGGAGCGAGGGGATGAGTTTCAACCATAGGGTGCGGCAAGCAGTCAGAGTGACGCTGGCATGAGTCGTTCAGGTGTTGACGACTGATATCCTTTGTATATATTCACTAGGATTTTACGTAACAAGATCAAATACAACCAATTTTTGGACTTTTTAAATTAAAACAACTTTGGGAATGGTAAAAACAGGGGAACCTTTGATTTGACTTTTCTATACGGTGAAGAGATCGACCTAGCAGGGAAGCACTGTAGTTACGAAGGAACTAACCTTATTCGCGAGCTTTGGAAGATGACACCTTGGACTGCAATCCTTACAGAAGACGATGGCGAATAGTTACAGTCACAAATAAGTCCTTCGAAGATCGATTCCTGGAACAGCTCTGACTGGTATTAGGAGAGTAAGATCGCAAGGTGAAGAAAAAGACAACAAGCCGGTCACTGAAGTAAAAGAATCAGAGGTGTGGAGCGTTATACCTAGAGAGGGCGGAGCATCTAAGTCTCGCGAGTGGTCAAGTCACGCAACCAGTCTATCGCAGAGCTCGGTTGCGCCGCCTTTTTCAGGTATAACGCTCCACACCCAAGAATCAGCCATAGGAACTACTCCAGAACGATGCACAAGAACGATTAATTGCACTTTGATTTGGAGAGGACCTAGAGATTTTAGCAGATAGAGGCCGGATGAAATATGGGGTTCTGGAGTGCAGTTGAATGAATGGTTTGATCTGTGCAAGGCGACCGGTGGTGTCCAAGTCCAGCACTTTGGGTTTTGTAAACCTTTTTCTTTCTATTAATCGTCCACATGCCTGTCACCTCTCACACCAGAACAAAAAAAAACGAAGAACTAAGACGGAGACAAAAATTAATATAAACTGATCAAGAGTTTGGAAAAAAGGCGAGGTGGTGGATAATAGGTCAGGAATAAATCAAGAAGGATCTGAGAAAGGATTGAAGTATAAAAGTAGTGGGCGTCGATGGCGGTAATCTTCCGCGGCCTTGAAAAGCACGCGACGCGGCCGCACCGCTCGAGCAGGAATCCCCTTCGGAACAACAAAGTATGGGGTTTTCTTGATAGTTATTTAGTTTTCTTATTACTTAACCTTGAATGTGATCAACAATTATCAAGAAAACCCAGATTCGTCACTGCGGTCACGATTCTATCGTGAGCGGCGCAGTCGCGGCACGTGCTTTTCGAGACCGCGGAAAGGCCACCGCCATCGACGCCCGCTGTAAATACGAAAAAAAAATAAAATGAAAGATAATTAAGAATAAAATAAAGATAGAAAATACAAATGGAAATTCATGCCACCATAAAGAATTTCCACTTGCAGGTTATTGTCACCAGAGGATTTTCTTGTCGGATTCCACGATTTCGAATCAAAGATCGAAAAGAGGATCCTAGCAAATACGGCAGCTGTTACAGAATAATTTATGGAATTGCGCTCGCATGCGAAGATAGGCTGTGTTTACGCTTCATCGCGAGGTGATGGCGTCACGCCGCGCATGCTGGCGCGACGCGACAGCAAAGTATAAACAGTACGCAACAAAGATCCGCGACGTCGCGAGGACAACCCCTAATAACCATAATTTAACACATTCGCGACCTTACGCTTTTGGCATGGTGTGTCACGTGGGACACACGCACTTTTGCACAAGTAGGACCCGTGCTCAACCGCTTGAGCACCTGGTCCCACACGGTAGGAATTTTTCCTCTGCTGTATAGTACTTCGAAAATGCGCGAGTTTGAGACGAACCAAAACGCAAATATGCACGAGCCTGAAGCTAATTCAAGAAGTACACCTGCATAAGAGGGAGTAAGTAAGTGAGTTAATCTTCATATAAATTGCTCTTTTACTTGTGACTTTCAACCATGCATTAAAGAAGTACAAGAAGATTTCTGCTCTGCCCATCGCGTGTATGGATTGCTTGAACATTTGTTAGTATACCACTGTATAGGAGTTTGCTCATTAAGATTGCTTCACAAAAATATAACTGTGAAAAGGGCGTGCTCACCCGGTTGAGCACGCGGTCCCACGCGTCGCACCATGCGTGCTCAACCCGGTTGAGCACATTGTCGCGAATGTGTTAACCGTTTTTTTTTGCGCATGTTTCCGAACAGGGCCTGCCGCTTTTGAAGAGTCTACATGCGTGCCACAGTCGCCCCGCGATGAAGTATAAACACAGTCATGCCATCGCTTTCAATCAAACGTAAAGCATGCGCTAGCGGAACGGGCGACAGCGAGTGGTCATAGACGACGAACAAAATTGAATCGAAACTCGTATAACTATCTCATAATATTTCCAATATTTCAGGGACCAAGCGGGTACATGCAAAGCACACCAGTCGAGTATACGGTGCAATCGTTCCCCACATATCATCAGTCTTCAGTCTGAATGCAAGGATTTCTGGAACATTCCACGAAATTTTACACCTCCGCTAGTCACTGCTTGTACATATTGCATGCTCTGCATATCTCAGCATTTACTACTTTCTCTCGTACTTCATAGTACTACGCTAATAACGGGGAAGTACTACTTACAACCTATTGCTACAAATTAAGCTGATTTCATTGGTTTCATCCAGAATTCGAGCGATAGACATCGAATTTTGAGGAGATTCTGCAGTTGCAGACGTACATAGTCACAGTTGATGTGAATCCAGTCATTTATGGCATATTGTCCTGCATTTACCTGTTTACTCTTAAAATTGCGTAAACAGAGACGAACGCACCTCTTTTATCCGTATCCTTCTTTGTTGCTCAAAATCAGTTCTCATTTTTTTCATATTTGAATTTTTTTCGAACATTCGAGTGTTTTCCTCGTGTTTTCTTTTGTTTTATCTGCATAATTTCTGCACTTTCTCTAAGACTGCTATGCTCTTTGATTTAGTTTTCATTTTCGACTGTTCTTGATCTGTCGTCATCGATTCATCATCCAGCGAATTTTCCTAGAAAATTTCCCGAGTTTTGTTCCATGTCTGAGGATATCAAACACGGTGTTCATTGTGTTCGTTATTACAGGAGCTACTCACAAATGTGATACAAATTGAATAAAAAATTATAATTTAGCTGAGTTGCAATGGTAGGTGTGTGCAGAATAAAAGTATGACTCAACATTCAAATTCATTAGCATAACTTTCTATTACTTCCAGAAAATATTAGAAAAAAATGTCCTGAGAAAATGAGGCAGAACTGAGCCAGAAATGCTATCCTAGCAAAAACGCAAGGGAGGCCATTGGTACAGAGGTGCGCCAGGAATGCGGCTGGGCCTATCCTGAATCATTCGGACGCTCGCACCTCAAACGCATGAATCTAGTAGAAATTTCTTCGAAAATAACGAACGGACAAACAGAAATGATGGGAACATGAGCCTATTCTAGATCACTGGGTAAACATGGTAAGGTCCATTCTCTCCTAGTACGTCTCATCAATCAGTCACCAGCTCAACATGGGTGAAGGTGGAAAAGGTCCGGGATCTCACTCAACCACACTACCCTTACATCGCTTAGAACCTGTGACCATTTCAGGATTCAGTTTTCGTCGAAAATTCTTATTCAAAATCCAAGAAAAAGTTGGCAACATTGAAGAAACGCAAATGACGCCGGAATTCAATAATGTGAGCTTAACCCTATGAAGTAATGCCTTGTGGAAGACGCAAGCAGCTTTGATGGATTTGTTCTGAACCCAAAAACCTCAGAGTTAACAAGAAATGTCATTTGAGTTCTTCTGATGGTTTTCAAGTGCATGAATTAATTAGTTTAGCAGGAATTTCCCTAGAAATTCCCTAGAATGAATTCCATGAATTACACTAACGAATTGGAAATTTCCCGGAAATTACCAGCATATCGCCGGCACAGGCTTTCTTGAGTGAAGAGATTCATGTCAAATTACAGGGGGTTAATGAATGTTCCTTTCACTGTTAACTTGTTGGATACGGAACCAGAGGGCATGAAGCTTATCAAAAAAAGGCGTTTTGTGGGGAAAGGCTTCTCAGGATTTTTCACAAAGTGTGAAATTTTATACTAAAACGAAATGAGTTCATGAAAGCGAAGCAAACAGTGATATTAAGACAAGAGAGGAGACTTCTAAAGAAAATTCACGTCTAAAAAAGTTCAGCCGCTAGCAGAATCATGCAAATTAGAAGTATTTGAAGCTAAATTTTACGGAAATAAAAATGGTCATAACTCTAATTAATTCCTACGGATTCGGATAAACTTCCAGGATATGCAAAAATACGACTCCTACCACAATTCTGTTTCGAAACTTGTTGATCTGCTGGAAGCCGTGAATCAGCCCGATCCCAACGTGCTGGCAACAGGGGTAAGGAAATCCATCGATCGATCCTTTGCACTACCTCCATCACCTAGCCCAACTACCACATGCGAACTTCAGCGTGTTGAATGTCCACCCGATGAAGATCCCCTGGATAAAATGAAGAAGGCTCTAGAAGCCTTCCAGGTGGTATTCACAAAAATAAGCTAAGTGCAAATGATTTCAGAAACTTCAAGAAAACACAATTTTCCAGGAATTCCTCTCGCCTGAGAAAGTAGGACCAGTTGCCAAAATCTGTGGTATTCTGGAAAATGCAGCGAAATGCAAGCGCGACTATCAGGTGGTTTTTTCTCCTGGGAAAATGAGCGCAGCAAATTAAGGATTTTATTCTACTTGCATTCCCAAGCTTCGAAAACCATTCCAGATCAAAAAACGCGCTTGCATTCGTCATTTACGCCGTTTTGATACGCTCGAGTATAAAACTTTGGTGGAAAATCGCGAGAATTTCAACCAGTAGGTTTCTTCCTGAGTTTCGTTAAAAATGGAGTATTGCCGGATGGAAGGAAACGCATAATTTTACCACGGTTAAGCTTCCGTATATGGATAAATACGAAATGAAAACTAATCTGTCATGCGATTACAAAATTTTCTTCTAACAAATTCCTTATTTTTTTCGGTTGAAAATCTCAGTAAGTAGCCAAAGAGTTAGTAAAATTAGAAACCAATTTTATATACCTTCTCCTGGAGGATTATCTCATTTTCTCTTCTAGTTTAATGGCCAGGTGAATGAAAGAGAGAAAGGAAAGAAAAGAATGAATGATTGCACAAATGAATGAATGAATGAATGAATGAATGAATGAATGAATGAATGAATGAATGAGTGAGTGAATGAATGAATGAAGGATGAATGAATGAATGAATGAATGAATGAATGAACGAATGAATGAATGAATGAATGAATGAATGAATGAATGAATTGAATGAATGAATGATTGAGTGAATGAATGAATGAATGAATGAATGAATGAATGAATGAATGAATGAATGAATGAATGAATGAATGAATGTGGATGAATGAATGAATGAATGAATGAATGAATGAATGAATGAATGAATGAATGAATGAATGAATGAATGAATTGGAATGAATGAATGAATGAATGAATGAATGAATGAATGAATGAATGAATGAATGAATGAATGAATGAATGAATAATGAACGGATGAATGAATGAATGAATGAATGAATGAATGAATGAATGAATGAATGAATGAATGAATGAGACGAATGAATGAATGAATGAATGAATGAATGAATGAATGAATGAATGAATGAATGAATGAATGAATGAATGAATAATGAATGAATGAGTGAATGAATGAAAAAACGAGTGAGGTGGATGAATGAATGAGCAAACAAATCAATTAATGAATGAATGAATTGATGAATTAATGAAAAAGTGAGTAGAGTGAATGAATTAATCAATAAACAAAAATTAATCAGTAAGTGAAATGACAGAAAGTCTAGGAATGGCGAACCTCCCGCGCGAATTTCGAATCCGTCATGGGGTCGAGGATCATATTGATGTGACCATTTGATCTCAGCCCAGGATGAGCGAACTCTTGACCTCTCATCTTTCACGTCTCTGGATTCCTACTGGCTTCAAGCCCTTGTATCCTCATTTTTCAACTATATGCCTCTTTTGACTACAAATCTGTCACATTAAAGAGGATTTTTAGGTTTATATTTAGACCCTGGATCATGCTGCGCTTTCGCTAAGCCTTGATCTGTCTTTTCTAGTAAATTATTGTCTTTGCTGCATCGGCAGAAAGGGGTTAGATCTTGTCCAGAAAAATTCAGTCATCTTTGTGCTGCCTTCCAGACTTTTTTCGGAGTTTAATTATCACCTTCCTCTCTGGATTTCATATGTTGAGATAAAAACAGCCCTTTTTTCTGTTTGCCGCCCATGGGTTGCATGTATCATTGAGATTACCCAGGGTAAACGTGCTAACACACCCTAGATGCACCCATCGTTAATATAGGCGTCGAAACGTTCACCCCGGGTAATCCCATTGACGCATTAGGGCCCTGGGCCTAGATAATCATCGAGGTTACTCATGGGGAATGTGTTAACGCATCCGAAACTACCATTTACCTAGCTAAATGACGTCTTTACCATAGGCCGCATGCATCATTGATATTACGCAGAGTTAACGTGTTGATAACACATAAACTTCCCCATTAACAACGGCGTCAACACGTCCACCCTGGGTGATCTCAATTATGCGTCCAGGCCCATATGGGTATACCCATGGGTAATCATACCCATAAGTATGAGAGGTATTTTTTCCTTCAAATTATGCAGACAGACGCAGCTTTTTGAAGCTGGTCTAGGTCCTGGATGCATCGCTGAGATTACCCAGGGTATTGTGAAAGTGTCGGCACACGTGTTAACGTTGGGTACATTTGCGGTGTGTTAACACGTTACCCTGGGTAATATCAATGATGCATGCGGCCCCATACTTAAGCGTACACATACTCTATACTGCTATGATCCTTTTCAAACAGAAAATTCAGCTGTTATAGACTGAGGATGTTGAAATAAACTTCACCGCAAGGTTATAGGGTTACCCTGCTAGGGTGACAGCTGCAAAGAATCGTTCAACTAGGATAATTCTGGCATTTTAAGAGCAAAATCCGCTATGGACCTAGCAAAACACGAGGTAAAACAAGCGAAAACCACAGAGCAGATCGAGAGGCGAGCGGTGCTGTATCAGCAGCAGGTCGAAGTGTTCGACGAGCAATGCAATAAGGTAGGTCACAACGGAAACAGATCAACTCAAGTTGCTCTGCAGTAAATGTACTAGTTGCAGGTTATAAAATTACTAGAAGAATTGCCGGGCATCAAAACCACCCATTCCAAGGATTTAACGGAACTAACGCGTTGCAGTCGGGAATATCATCTCGCCATGCTTTCCTTATTCAAATAAATTTTACGAGCTTATGTTTATGCATCAATGTGCACGGACATGCGCTTGGAGGGACGTGGCTCATCCACCCTGACGATCATTTGGATGAACAAAAAATTTATTTTCTGAATAAAAAAAGGGGGGGGGGGGTTAAAACCGATTATTCACACGAAATAAACAACAACATGAAATAACAGAAACAATAATTTACAGAGATAACCGCTAGGTAAAACCAAACGCGAGAATGAGCGAGAACTGGTCTTCAAAAACGACCGGGACCGCTATCATAATACATTCACAGTCAACGCCTAAAAAAGTACATAAAGTGGACCTACAATGAACTCCAAAAGGCCGAAAACAAGGGGTGGGACTGCGACGCGGCGTTTTTGGGCAGAGACACAGTGGCTCTGCATGCTGGCTCTGGTTGTCTGCTGCGGCGTAGCCCTCGAGTTCCCCGCTGCTGGCAGAAGCAGACGACCAAAGCGAGCATGCATAGCCCCTGTGTCTCTGCCCAAGAACGCCGCGTCACGGTCCCGCACCTTGTCTACGGCCGTTTGGAGTTCACTGCACAATATAACGTCAAACACTGGAAACAAGCGGGAACTAGTACCCGGTCACACCTGTAACCAAATTTGCGGGTTTTCTCACGTGACCCAGTTGTTATAGGGGCAATTTATGATAGATGCGTGCGTTTTCAAGTCCATAAAAATCCTCCGCAAATGGATGCGTGCGTCTGACGCGCGCCTGACGCACGCATCCATTTGCGGAGGATTTTTATGGACTTGACGCACGCATCCATTCGCACCTCTTAGTATAAATTGCCCTATATGAAAATCGAAGCTGATCCAGAATAAGTTCTTGTAGCAATGAAGAGGGATTCCAGAATCCACCACTCAGAGATCAGCTAAGTCAGTTTGGCCGAAGTATTCACCAACAATGCAGATGAACCAGGACAGCTCACGGATCTCGTCCTTCCTGAAAATAACTGCCTTCATTGAGGTGGATAATTGCTCCTTTGCAATGATTACTTTTAAAAGCAGCTGACTGTCATTTTAGAGCAAGTTCCTCGTAGGGGTTCGTACAGTCGGCCCATCCGCGGCCTTGGCCAGGACACACGCCACGCAACCGCATCGCACGCACCGGAATTGATGTTGTCTGCTGCCGTTATGCTTTTCCTAGCGACGAAACACGAATAAACGAGAAAATATCATCAAATCGGAAAGAAAAGCGCCTCGAAATAGCACTCCAGCGGCCGACGGCATCGATTCCGGCGAGCGCGGCGCGGTTGCGCAGCGTCCTTGTCGGGGCAGCGGATGGGCCACTGCCATCGACGCTCACTGTACATAATAAAATAGGGGCGGTCATGCAAAATTGCAAAAATTACCTTTCCATATCCATGGAACTTCTCAAATTTCTACATAAATTCGCCAGTCCACGCATTGCAGCGCAAACATCTGGCATTAGTGGTTTGTGAACCATGAGAAGTAGAGCGAACAGCCATTCTCGTAGCGCTCTGGAGAATCCATCACATTCTGCCCATTCGACAGCATACTGGATCAATGTTTCCACCTAAAAACATCTACTTATGGATCAGAAAGTCGTATCTCTAGAAATTTCATTATATTATAAGTGATTGAGCATACATCATTCCCAGCTATATAAAAATAGGCTTCACTCAACACACTTAGAAAAGGATGTGGATCAAAACGGGCGCATGATGCTTCTGCGATTGGCTTCTTCATGAGATTGTCCAATCAGATAACCTCTCCCCTTCATCGTTTTGCCTCATACTCACCCACATTCATTAGGGTACAAGAAGGCTGAACTTTAGAAAAATTTACCATAGCCGATGATATACTCAGGACAACTGGAACAGCAGGTGGAGTGCCCCGATGATTTGGGAACGACGGCAGAAACTGCACACATTTCGGATGACACTGTCGAAGTAGCAGCTCTTCCCATTGTTCCGGATTTGACTTAAACAGAAGCATTGATGTATCACTAACGCTGCGGAAACAACTCACTCAATTACCATATTTGGCCATTTCAGTTTAATAGCGCTTCTCCTCGGGGCTTTCTCCATACGAGACCGTAGAACAGAGAACTCGGCCACTTTCGTTTTACACCATTTCCTCTGCGGTGCTCGAGGATCCCTTTCTGGAGCTGATGAACTGGGTGCAGCTTCTTTTTCCGATACTAGTTCTGAGACGTCGGGCTGGGCAACTGAGACACACGAAGGACCTCGGGCTCGATCAGCGATCACCTGAGAAAATAAAATGTATTGTATACGTTAAATTGAAAAAGTAAACACATGAAAAAGAGTAAATAAGTGAAAACAATTCCAGATTTTCAAACATGCAAAAGTTAAAGACAACCCGTTCCTCGTGAAATGCTCCCTCTTCAGCACCTGAATGGATTACAGGCACTGTCTGACCTGGCTGCGTGACAAGAAGTACGCTGCAGAGCTGTGATTGGTCAATTCATGTGCGCGTAGCGGATGCAGCCTTCAAAAGTACGAGCAGCACTGGGGAGAAAAAGGGAGGTGTTCTATGTTCGAGTGGGACAGATGAACGCTATCGGAGCCGACAAACTGCAAGGAGGTGGCCACCGATAGCATCCAATGCGTCGGATTTGGAGGACCAGCCTCGTTGGCAGCTAACGTTCGTTAGTACCAGATGCCTCAACGAGTCCCTCGAACTCTCCATAAAAGAAAGAATGGAATGGGGCTACACAGCAGTTTTGTAAGAAAATATGTAGAAAATTGGAATCAACGTCGCCTTTGGACTCTTCTAGTGCTAAAATCTCAAAATCGATTCTGAAGTGAGTAATGTCTCAGTCTTTAACCCCTCACACTACGCTCCAGTTCTGGTATTGGGATTTTACTACTATTTATCTATTTATTTATTCATACACCCGTAGGCGTACTATAATACTTAGAGATAACAATTACCAAAGGTGGCAGTAACTGGAAATGACGAACAAGGTAAAAAAAACCACAAACAAAACAAAAAGAAAGCGATACCAATCCAATACATAAGAAAAAAGCTAATTCAAAAGAAATTTTTTAAAAAAATTTACAGGAAGTTCTGGGATGGTCGTCATGTTTGTTCCGATGTTCTGGCACGCATGTTACATCACCAGGATAAATTGAATATCGGTGTTTAACCCTCTCCGTAATTTTTTTTTTCAAACAATGCTCGAACCCCTCATGAATTCCAGCTGCTCATCCTCAAGGTCACCATGTAAGCAAGGCATTTTATGTATTTACTTAATTATTAATTTGCACCAAAAGTGCGCTACAGAGAGACTTCAAAAAAAAAAACAGCATGGTTAAATGGCGATGTATAACAAAATAGGATTCCTTTGGGACAGAACAAACGACATAACAAACATCCGAGCAAGAAAACTCTCGAAGTTTGGAAAAAACACGAAATTGGGGACTGTACCAACGATTCTAAAGGTAAAAAGTGTTCTACTAGTCAGGATAACTTCGAGTTTGCGAAATCCCGAGAATACCGCCAAATAAGAGTTTGGGCAGCAGAAGCAGCTATGCATCACACCTGCGGTGCGGCAACAAGAGGGAGAACTGCTTCATTGTGCAATATAACTATTTTAAAAAAACTAAGGGAAAAAAATAACAAATACCTGCTGTAAGTACTGCTCAGCCGTCTGCGGCGCACAGTCCATATCCACCGCATCTATATCGAATTCACCTATGTCTATGAACTGACCTCGATCCATCCCACCTAATAAAAAGCACTACTTCAAAAATTGGCAACTCAGCTCATTTTCAGGTAAAGGAACTCTACGGAAAAACCATTTGTACACAAAATTTCTGGATTTCTCCAACCATTTTATCAACAAAACAAGCTAACTCGTCAAATGAAAACAGCACCGACACCAATCCCGTGATTTTGATAGATTCAATATAGCTTAATGAAATATTTTATTGTTAGCAAATACAACACAATTAAGTACTCAAGTGAAAATAAATAATATACTATGCACTAATCTTCTACTGGTACGCCGTAATCCCCACAGAACCTTTCGTCTTAAGATACACAGAACAACAGCAACAACAACAACCAGCAACGCGAGAAACCAGTTCGGTAGATCGGAAATCATCCGGAACACCTGGCGTCATAACTCTTCGTGGGTGTAGTTGGTGGCGGCTGCGTTTCGCCCTGCGATTCTGCCGAACACCACACATTCGAGCAGCGAGTTGCCGGCGAGTCGGTTGGCACCGTGAACGCCACCTTGAAAGAAGTGATACAAAAAAGTAGCAAAAAAAATATTTGGACAAGGACACTTCTCTGGAATGATTTTCCTCTCAGTTTTCATAATTCCCAGAACCGTTTTTAACTCGTCCTCAAGCCGGATCCCACTACCACACCTCAACTCAGGATCGTTTCTGAGGCTTCCACATGAAAAGAATCTCCAGCAGCTGCTGATCACAATGGTATACTTGATTCCATACAAAACTGTCAAAGAAACGGCTTTCTATTCCCAGTCCTAGGAGAGCTTGTGGGCGGAGCAGGGGGCGGGGCCAAGGGAGGGGAAATATCTGAACAATGCACTCCCGGAAACTCACTTTTTCAGAAAAAGTACTCCTCGTGGGAGCTCCACATCATCCACTGTCAAACAAGAGCAGGGGGCGGGGTCAAGGGAGAAGGACGAGAGGGCGCTCTCCACGTGTGACCAGCGAAGAGGTGCATGGTGCAGGAAGCCCACAGTGAAGCCTTCGCTCCGCCCACAAGCTCCCCAAGAGTCGTGACTCGAAAACGAGTTTTTCGGTGATTTGACACGGTAATCACGTAGACCACTGCGATAAGGAGCTTCTGGAGATTTTTCGCGACTGAAAACTTCAGAAAGAGCCTGAGTTAGGGCACGTTTACCATGAGTAATCTCAATGCTGCATGCAGCGCTGGGTAAATCACCGGCGACTGCAACCAGACTGAGTGAGGAGGCATGATGGAAAAGCGAGTGCTCTCAGAAAAAAGGGAATGTCCGTAAAAGCTCGGCATACACATGAGATTTGCCAAAGAACCAAACGGAATAGATTCCTTGAAGATCGGTCGATCGAATAAAGACCCAACCAAGAAATGAAAAGGATTACAGGAACATTAACCTCAAAAGATCAAAAATATCAAATTAAAAAAAAGGTCCAGTGGAAATTTGATCCCGATATACGAAATAGTTATGTAAAAAAATATTACTGAAAAATCGAATTTCAACGTACCAGTGACCTCTCCGGCCGCGAGTAATCCCTTGAAAGGTGCTGCGGTGAACTCATTAAGCACTTGGGCCTGCAATCTCTTGTTTCAGTCTTTCGTTCAGTGTAATCAAAAGCATTGCTACTGCCAAATACCTGTTTGTTGATCTTCAAACCACCCATTGTATAATGAATTGCTGGTGTGATAATTGCGGCATAGATCGGTTTCTCTAGATCGAACGCCACAGGGAACACCGTCTTTCCAAAGGCATCCTAGAAAATTATGGATGTCAATGTCGGTACATTTTCCTCTTCGGGAACTAGAATATACCTTTTCTTTAGCTCCACTTTTACCGGCTTCTACGAATTTGTTATATTTCTCAATCGTTTCTTTTAACACTTCGTAGGGAATACCAGCTGCGGAAGCGAAGTCCTTCATTGTGTTGTATTTCTAAAAGCAGAGAGTGAGCACTTACATTCAATAAATTTAGAAACGGAATTCAGCACCACACAAATCTACTCCGGAAATTTATAGATGTTCAGAGATTTTTTTAAACTTTTGTAACGATTATATAGACAGCATAGAATTATGCACACTAACACTATACAACACCTTAAAAACATTCATGATTACAACTTTCGAACACGACAATTTAGACAAAATTATTCCGGAAAAGATTTTCCAAGCTTTTTCCTCTCTTTTTCCTAGTTCTTCACTAATGAAACGTCGATAAAGAAGCTCCTGTTAAAGTCTGTTCCACGGGGGAGATAGTTGGGGAAACGCCGCAGAAGAGCGCGGGAAAGTGTGCGGAGATTGGAGAGGGCTCAGAGAAAAACAGACACTGTGCACGCATACTCAACTATCGTCGCGTGTGGAAGAGACTATAACTACTAGCAAATAGCCAGTGACGGAAGCAGAAAGTGGGCGGAGGCGGGAGGGGAGGGGGTGGGAAAAATTGGACCTCCGCCATTTCGGGGACCTGGGGTAAATTTAACAAAAATATTAATTACCAGTCTGTCCGTCCGGCTAACGCCGGACTTCCAGACTTCTACTGATGCTCGCTTCGCTCGCATACTTTGAACTATACAAAAAAAAACCCGAAGAACTTTTGGAAGATACGAATCAAAACAATCAGCCTTCTCCCGTCTCCGCATAGTGATTCACCTTTGTTGGCCCTGCGGGCTATCAGTGTTTGAATGTAACCGATGCCACGCAAGTGACCATTTGGAATGACATATGTTTATCTGGCTGTTGTGGTAACTAAAGAGATAAGGGTCTACCGGTGTATATAAGCAGGAAGGGGAGGGGGGG
>JARK01001347.1:1644010-1671939 GCA_000688135.1 Ancylostoma ceylanicum | reverse complement strand
CCCCCCTCCTCCAGCCCACTTTCTGCGTCCGCCACTGGTAGCCGTCGAAGATTCTTCTAATGCAAAAATCTCAAAAAGTTCTGGGGAAGGATGGTGTCCTTAAGGATAACGAATTTGGCTGTGAATGGCGCCAGTGAGACTGTAGCCAATAGCAAGCATAAGGGGCCATCCCTTTCTCGGTGTTGCGCTCCAGACTCCACTCAGAAAGACGGATGGGTATACTTAGGCGAAATAAAGTAGCCAGATCTGAGCAATTTTTACTAATTCTTATCTAGTCCTTCATCAAATCATTTATCTACACAGGTAAGCATCCAATTACTCACCACTGCTGGCTTTCGCCGAGTTTCCTCCAAGATTCTTCTCTCCATCAATGATAATCACTTTGCTGTTGCGGTCCAGAGCTTCCAGTGCCGCGGAGAGTCCCGCCAATCCACCACCAACAATGATCACCGGTTCATCTTGCGAAGGCGCCTGAACGTTGTAGATTGCATATCACGCAATCCCAACCATGCATCCACAAGAAACCTCAGTTCACCTAATCCTCACCACAAAAGAAGCCAAATTCCTCAAGTATCCGGCTTGTTTCCCCTATAAATAACGAAAACGCATCGATTGCCGAGCTGACAGTTGTGCGGTGAACCCTGCCATCTCAATTCCTCATTACTCAACCAGCTAGCTTTTTTGGGCAAGAAGGACTTTGAAAATAGCAGATTTCTATAGCCAATAAGAATTATCTCTTACCAAGCCATTTCTTGTTAGTAGTAATCTGAGTAGAGCACCATTCATGCCACGAGTAACAGTTAAATGAAATCGTATGTCTGCAGCGCTTTGAAAACACGGAATGATTTTGGAACGTAAACAGCTCCAAAAAAAAACAACATGACATACTCTGAACTTTCGTACCACTGCGGACCTACCTTTATACCACGTTTGATATTCGGCATGTCAACCATGGGCAAATGGAGGGGCCACCATGGGCTGCTAGTGGGCCCACCGTGGGCTAACCTGGGCGCTTCCAAGGGCAAAGCGGGGGTTTCTAACAATATCTGTGAGTATCACAGCTGTCTCACAATAGTTTGTATGTAAAAGTCGAACGTGGGTTAGCAGTGGGCGAATGGTGGATAAATTGCGGTTTCACCGTGGGTTCTTCAAGCATGGTGGACCCACCACGGAGAAATAGTGGGCCCACCGTGGAAGAGATAACAATGTTGGGCTAACGGTGGGGTAAGTGGGGGCAGACACCGCAATCGAGTGATAACCGGGGGAAAATGGTGGGCCCACCATCAGTTGTAGGTCCCCCGTGGGATAATGGTGGGCCCACCGTGGTAAGAAAATTCAGAGTATCTTCACCATTGAAAGAGCAGATGAGAATACCAATAACACTGAACTTTCGTACCACGGTGGGCCCACCGTTATCCCATGGTGGACCCCCAGCTGACGGTGGGCCCTCCATTCTTCCCCGGTAATCGGTGTCCACCCCCAATTACCCCACCGTTAGCCCACCAATGTTATCACTTCCACGGTGGGCTCACTATTTCTCCATGGTGAGCCCACCATGCTTGAAGAACCCACGGTAGAACCACCATTTGCCCACCATTCGGTCACTGCCAACCCACGTTTTCACTTTCCCATGTAAACAATTGTTAGACAGCTGCGATACTCATAGATATTGTTAGAAACCCCCGGTTTGCCCTCGGAAGTGCCAAGGTTAGCCCACGGTTGCTCACTAGTAGACCATGGTGACCCCTCCATTTGCCCATGGTTGACATGCCGAATATCAACCATGGGATAACAGTGGGCCCACCGTGGTACGAAAGTTCAGAGAAGATACGAGCGGAGATGAGTAGATGGGTGTTCACCACTGACGGATGAGTTATTTGTGGTAGCGTCTATATCAACTACAGAGAGTGTGAGCAGCTATAGCATATTTCACCGAGGAGCATAGTTGTAATGATATTAGAGAAAGAAGAGAAGTAGTGCTGTATTCGGAGAAGCACGCAAGGAATGCAGATCCTGGGCACAAATACTCAACTATCGTCGTGTTTGAAACGGACTATACCAGCAAATCATTCGTTAGCGATGAACAAGCACCTGCTACTTCTTCTTCCTATTTATATATAGATTTTGCAAACAAAACATCGTTTATCCCAAAGCTCACGAGGGCGCCGATGGCTGTGATGAAAATTTATAATTCAAAACAAATCTAATCAACTAGTTCGAGCTGAAATTCAGCAGAATAACAGCCCGCGAAGACAAAGAAAAGAAAAGTATTACAATCCAGACAAGTGCTTGGCATAATTTCAACAACAATATATTGAGCCACCCTGGGTTGAAAAGCGAGGATTCCGGAGAAAATGCCTCTTTCAGCGTTTCGCTTTACAATGTGCATGCCAGCCCGATAATCGTCATCAACAGACGACTCTTCAAAAGAGCTTCGCCGTCGGCATTTCGCAACACATAATGAGAAACAATAAAAATGCGCTTGATTACTAACTTGAAAGGACCGGAAAAGAGAAAACCATGTAGAAACATGATAAGTTATGCACAAAATTGTTGCGTCATATGTTAGCCAGATGCAGCTGACTACACCTCCTTAGCAAAGAACGACGCACAATATCGATCGCAGCTTTTCCTCCTCTCGTGCGCATACATAGAAGGTCATAAAGAGGACTGCCAAGCATTCGTTTGAGTACGCCGCCAGGCATGAAGTCAGGCGCGAAGTGATTGTTAGAGCTGGGATCACGAATTTATCAGGCAGCTGCTTTGCGATGACTGGGTAATGCAATACGTCAATTTAAATTATGACCTATGCTAATTTCTTTTTTCTCATCCGTCAAACCCTAAGCAGGAAGGTTGCTATCGTAGCACTATTCAGAAATAGTCATGGACAATCACTTTCGAATTTCCAAGATCAATTGCAGGAAGTATAAGCACGATAAACGATACTCGATCTGAAAAAAGTGATAAACAATATCTGCGAAGGCCAATCGTTCAAAACCGAACAATGATAGCTTTTCAAAGTGGACGTGGGTCAACAAAAAAAACATCCAACGCCGAATACTGCCAGATTAGGGAATTATTATATATCTGGGCAAAAGTATGGCAAAATATCCTAATTTCGTAACCATTCCTATTGTAATACATGGATTCTCTTCTCTACTTTGTTCACAAACACTGGGCAAGATAAAAGCAAGGAGCTACAGTTTATCTAAAGAAATCCTTGCCTCACGCTGCACCGCCCGTCAGCTGAGCCACTTCGCACCACGCATGATAATGCAAGCGTGACGTGACGCAGACGGGCGATGCTGCGTGAGGCAAGTATTTCTGGAGGGACTACACTTTGCACTGAAGCAAAATATTTCTAAGAGAATTTCCAGAAAATTCCAACGCTGAAGATATACTCTATATGCACTGCAGCACCGTTCTACAGCTAACTGACACCCATTTTGACTCCTATCAGTAAGTGAGTGAGCCGTGCTGCAGATACGAGAGCCAGTGGTTCGCCAGCAATGTGCATTAGGCTTGAGAAGCGCCCCTACTACTAAAAGAGTACCAATTTTTGTAATTTATACTGAAGACAAAAACAATTTAGTACGAATACGATAACTGACAAGGGAGGTGCAATAGGCCAGACTTGCAAATGGTAACCAAATCTATCTGACATGAATCTCTGCTTTACAAGGTGCCACAGTATATTTCATTCCTGCCCTGGGTTCAAAAAGATTTTCCACTGTACTGCTACATGATTAGCAGCGCCCACACAACAGTGACGGAGTGGTCGAGTGGGGACTGTTAGGCAGAGAGTCGAGGGACTGAACCTCATCATGCAAAACGGTTTTGCATTTTTGCTTTCTATCCCTTCTATGTTGTTGAAATTAAATTTAGAAGGTTAGAACATAGTGCCTATCTTTAGTGACATACCAGCCACGGAATAACCACACTAGATTAAACGTAGTTTACTGATTGTACAGTTTTCCTTTCCAAGTATTATGTTCTAACCTGTTGAATTTAATTTCAACAACAAAGAAGGAATGAAAAAGTGCAAAACGGCTGCTCATGGCGGAGTTCAAACCCTCAACCCTCTCTCTAACCGCCCAGTATCTATCCCACTTAGCCACCCTATCGATGAGCAACCGGTGCTACAGTAAATATAGCAGTGTAGTGGGATATCTCATTTTTTGAACTCGAGGCAAGGATTCAAGCCAGATAGGTTTGATTGCGATCTGCGAGTCTGGCCTACATATTGCATTTCCCTTGTGAGGTAAAAAAATACACACAATGCACCATCGCAGCTTAACAAAGAGGAGTAAAGTCAACATCAAATTTCCAAATGTTAGATGGAATGATTTCACTTCACATATACCTGAAAATCTGCCGGCAGTGCCTTCTCGAAAATTTTCGACAGTTTTTTGGGCTCACCCTGTAACACTTTGTGATTGGTTTATATAAGAATGTTTAGATAAGGTTATAAGTCAATCAAAAACGAAGAAGTTATTTCCTGCCTGAAAGGGCGGCGTGGCTAACGATGCCCCGTGGATACGCACGCTCTGCGCCAGCAGTAAGTGACAGCTAGGCAGGCTCATGCGAACGTATGAAGCTGCATAAATTCCGAAGAAAACTTTGGATGGACTCAGTTTTGGGAATGAAAAGAAATAGTCTGTTCTTTTTGCTCTTACGTTCTGGACATTCCTAACGAACACAATGAGACACATTATTCTAAAGTTGTTCTAAAAGTCTGTCCATTTCAAATCTTGACGCCAAGACAATTACAGGCAAACACTGAACCGGGATTTCAACGATATTCTAGAACTTTCTGATTTTACGACGCTAATAACATGTGCTTTCATACGTTCGTATGAGTCTGCCTGACTCTCACTTTCCGCTGGCGCAGGGCATTGTTAGCCACGTCCACTTTCCGACGGGACCCAAACACCCCCCCTCCCCTGAAAGTAGGAACCATATCACTTAGCTCTCACAATATGTGAAATCTGAACAGCAAGAGAAGAGAAAAGTATGTACACTGAGCGAAAGGTGTTATGGAAATACTGAAACTCGCAACGGACAGTAGACTTGCATGAGATAGGAGGTAGTATCAAGTTGATAGCAAGAAAATTGAATCTGAGACAGTACCCAAACAAATTAACGCTTCTGATCCGCTAAGTAGGAAGAGAACATAGAAGTTGCATGTCACAATTGCTTAAGAAGGATCATGTTCTCGTAATTATAGATTTTTTCAACAAGGATTGATGCACCTACACCTATCAGAATACGGAAATAGTCTGTTATCGCAAAGCATGCGATACATTTAGTTCAAAAGAATGCCAAATAGACAATTCTTCTATCCCTAGTGTGTTCCAAACGGTGTAAGTTGGCGTTTTTTGTAGTTTGTCAGTACTGGCAAGATAGTTTTGTTGGATTAATGGAATAATTTGAACGTAGTGACACACGGCTTCCGCCGAAAGAAGTTTGAAATTAGCCAGTCCTTTCTGAGGAGTATGTATCATTTTTCCTGGTATATCGTGAAGCACGTGGCAGCTCTTCAATGGAAAATATTGCTAGCATCATACCTTGCGTATTGCAGAAAACTAGACAACAAACAAGCAAGCAGTACTTTGGACACAATAGAAGCAAAGGTGATAAACATGTCACAGGGCAAAAGGGTAGAAGGCGTAAAAGCATAGAGAATGCATTCGCTGAGTAAGTCTCAAGTCATAGAAAAGTCAAGTCATAGAAAATTAAAAAAGCAAGTCATAGAAAATCGTAGGAAGAAGGAAACAACTTTTCTGCATGAGCTGCAATATGGCGTGTGTGGCGTATGTGAGTACCCCCTGGAGGAAATTGAAATGTCTGAAAATTTCCTATAGAAATCTGAGATTGGCAGAAGGGATAATGCAGCCTCTGGCGAGGGTACTTATCTTAAAGGAAAAGATACTTGGTCGAATTGTTCTTTCGTAATGAAGTGTGTATCACCATTTGCAGTTTTCACCGCTGATCTCGAATCCGTTGCCCGAATTTCCTGACTCTTTGTAAAATGGTTCTTTGTGGTAAGCTGCACCTATTTTTCCTGCACTGTTTTAGAAAGTGAGGCTCAAGTACCGCCTATCCAAAATAACGGCGCTGCCGACGCGGAAGGGGATCCAGAGGCGGCGCAGCAGGCGGTGCTGTATGCTATCAAGCCGCCAATGTCACAGCCGCGCCGCCTCTGGATCCCTGACTGCGTCGGCGGCCCCGTCGTTTCGGATAGACGGTACAAGCTTGAATCGGGATTAGGTACAGTCCACCCGGAACGATGTGGCCGATGAGGCGGGTGGGAAATCTAGAGGCGGCGCGGCAGAGCGGCAGACTTGGCAGCGTACACTGACTCGACCAGCTATTACCGTTGTATTTGATTGTTTTTCTGAATATTCACGTCCCTTTCTACCAGTTTACCACCTTTATCACAACAATCCTTCCTTTAGGTGAGTTTCTTCACTGATTCTACTGCAGACAGCTAAATGGGCTCGCGCCGCAGATACATTTCCTCTAAATTTTCCGTCGGCCCCACTAACTGGTTTAGGGTTCCAAAACAGCTATCATTCACGATTTGCGACTCGCACCTGCGTATAGTCTTTTCTCTGAAACGTATACTGCCATCCTCGCCCCGATTGAACAAAACGGCGCGTGGGTGTTCAATCGGGGCGCGGAGTGAGGCTGATTGGTTGTTGCTGCAATGGTAGATCAGCCTCACTCCGCGCCCCGATTGAACGCACACGCGCCGCTTCGTTCAGTCGGGCGGGGATAGCAGTGTACGTCTCAGGAAACAGATCATACATTATGTTAAATTTGCGCGGACAAGACCGCGTGTAACTCAGTATACAAATGAGTACGAAAAATTTAGTCAATGGATTCGAGATCAGCGTTGAAGCGTATGGTAACGCACACAGCATAACGAACGGGAACCTCTTCCAAGTAGTTTTCCTTGTCAGCTCGTGCGCAGAGGAACCCACAGTCGCGCCACCAGCCATAATTAGCAGATACATCTCAGGTCCCGTTTAATTAAAGACATAACATTACAACATTCCATCACCGCCATGCATTTGGACTGAAGTGGTGATTTGTCTGGCATTCGAAAGAATTAGGAACACGTTCAGCTGCCTACCCTTCATGATGTTGAATTTCCCATGGATAGAGAAAAAAGAAAGAAGAAACTACCTTTCTCCTGACTTCGGCCATAGTCGTTGTGATACTGAAGACGATCGCAACGCTTGCGAGGAGCACCAGCATCGATCAGTATTCCTGGGGTTGGCGTGGGAAAACCCCTAGAAGTCCCAGCTATGAGAGTGGACAAAAACAAAAGTGCACAATTGTAAACAGGTCGCATAGTACTTACGGCCCCACGACACCGAATCGAAAAGAGCGCATCCTGAGAATAGGTTATGTTTATCGGTTGTAGGTAAAAAACCAAACATACAGATCGACTAAAGGTAACAGAATAAACAAAGAAAACATACGACTACGAAGCACAGAACGATGGAGACAAGGCCAAGGAGAGCTTGAGATCAAGGCAATTACGTCAGTTGCTGCTGTCGTGCTCATCAAATGCACAGCAACTAAACCGACAACACCATTATTACAGTAGAACAAACTAAACACCTCAATCACTGCACTAATCAATATATATTATTATCATTAAAACCAAAGTCGAAGACACGTTACAAGTATTCGTGAAGAATACAAATTCTAGAGAATCTCACCGAGATTGCCACCTCTTCAGTAGATTACAAGGAAGATGATAAAACCAGGGCGTTACTGCAAATGGCACTCCTACGCAACTGAGCCTCTAGAGGAGCTTTCAACGGAAAATGATCAGGGGACAGCGGATACCAGTACAAGAAACCGGTTGAACTGTGAACCATTGTACACGGTAAAGTAGAAAATGGAGATTTGCAATACACCTCCTTAGGTGTCTATATAAAGTCCAGTAGGAGTCAAAACATGTAAACAAAAAAAAAATTCACAAGAAAACACATGGAAAATATTGGGGATCAATCGTTTCCGGGAAAAGACCGGGAATTTCCATTGGGATCCGAAACAGCAAGTACGTCGCAGCTAGCATTATTTATATAAGCTCGCCTTTCACACATGAGATGCACCGTCACATACTTTAATTCTACAGAGAAATATTTCTTAAAAGCTTCTACATAGGTGAAAAAGCGTAACCTCACGTTTTTATGAGTGTGGCTTGATCATAATGTGACCACAGCCGAAGCAAACGTTATTAGAAATGAATATAGGACCTTTTCAGTGCAAGCTTTCCAGGAAACGCTCCATCCCTCACATGACAATATTAAAACTCCAACTTTAATATAAAATACAGTAATCAAAACCAAACTTATTCCATTCAATCTGCTCGAAGAAAGGGCTCATACGGACAATCGTAGACCCGGACTGACTCTGGTTCTTCGCTGGACGACTTCCCAACACACATACACTCCCCACTACAGGTAGTGCACCTTCGCTGCTGAGTTGGGGTTTCACTGGATTGCCGTTGGACGTCTTCTTCTGATGACATTTCTTCCGCCTGAACAAGACTTTGCCGCAAATGTAGAATCAATTTTATGCACAAAACTGCACCTGAATCTCTGTCGACTCCATATCGTCCACGTTCTTTTGCTCTTCGGCTACAGAATCGTTACTAGTACGGCGTTCTAAAAGATTTTCGGGATTCGTGGCGCGTCGACCAAGGGCGGACGCATGCCAGTTGATGGATACGCTGAAAACCGAAGTTGAATCTTATTCAGAGACAAGCAGACAAATTCTGAAACGTACGTGCTCGGCTGGGCGAATTCCTGTGACGTTGTGGGCGGATAGGGGAAGCTACGGTCAGTCACTAATGGTGAAGTGGAATTCCTCACAAACACTCCAGCTACCCCACCACCTCCACAGCTTCGCTTCGGTTCCACCTCATCTACACCCGCTGTATAGCGCCGCTTTAACGCCGACTTCGTTGTAATGGGCGATAAGCTTCTGGAACAGCTAAACAAACTTTTTTAAGCAAGTGGCAATCACTAAATTGCTTCAAAACATTTGAAGAGAGTGCCCTACCTCACTTTTGTTTTGAAAATTCCGAAGAACTGGGATTACCAGGAGATTCTAATCACAGTCGTACATGTGATTCTACGCAGAATGTCAAGAAGCCTATTTCAAGTCCACCACTCTACGTACGTTAGGGCGGCGCATCAAAAGCGAGACACCTGCCAAACATCTCCTTCTTCTGTATATTACTCTATGCCCTGGCTCTAGGCGAGGTTCCAAATGATTTCCTTTTGCGAGGAAACACGTACAACTCTGTGATCAGTCTCTCTGTCCGTCATTTTTAAGTGAAATACAAACGTATTCTTGAACGAAAATGTATTATCAGGATAATTCTCAATGGAGAAGAAGTGGAAAAAAGAGGGCTCTTTTCGAGTCTTGAAAACGAAGGTGAGGTGAGCCACAATCTTTAAAAAGTCGCCGCTTAGTTGTGAAGCGCTTAATGTTCGAAAAAACGTACCTTAAAAGACGCTGCCTCGTTGGACTCTGTGTTGGGCTTGGAGTAGCAGAATACGGAATGTTAGGTCGAACCATTTGATGAGTAGATGGGGAGTAGCATTGCTAAAATGAAGTTAGATTAGTAATGTATCGATAATGCTTGTTTCTGCACACATACTGAACAATAGAAACAATAGCTCTACAAAGCACCAGTTTTAGACAAAAAAAAATCAGTCAATAAAATTTACTGGTGCCAGATCTGTTCGGGGGACCTAAAACTACATCCTAGTGATGAACTTTTAAGGACCTACGACCACACAAGTCTTTGCATTGAGGTTCCTAACATGAACAGCTCATATATGAGCATCGCGGTTCGTGGACTCGCGGACAATCAAAAGGAGCATTAAATTCTGGTCAAATGTGTTTTAATTCCACGATTGTTGTACAGCGACATTTACTCTTCTGAACTCCCAGATAAGGTTATGGTTTCCAAATAATAGATTCCATCTCCCAAATATTGGCACAGGCCCTATTTCTTTCTCCTCGATGGCCATTTAATCAACAGCAGGTTCACAAATAAAGCTGTGTACACTTCTGTAACCAACAAGCAAATCGCTCGCTCAGTTTGACATTTTCGACAGTTTTCTGACAATGAAACATATCCACAACATTGACAACCCCGTTCTACTCACTACACTCATCGCTTCCAAAGCAAGCTACACCGCTCCCTCACTAACATAATGCACTATTAAATAAATCAAATATAAAAAAACAGGGCCGTGGTCACACAAATTCATTATAAAACCACCATAGCCTAAAATCCCCAGTATAAATTTGTTTCACTATTTCATAGAAAGTTCCCAAGAAATAGATATCTCACAGGATTTGTAGGAATTCATCAGTTCAGAAGGCGGACTGCAGTCCACTCGGAAAGTTGTGACTATTGTGTCGCTAGAGGGCGCGTGCTCAATGTACGACCAAAAAATTCTGCTAGGAAGTTGTTGAGGCGAGCCGAGCTTGCGGAGCGTGCGGGGGCGGTCTACCTGTGGTAGTTGAACGCGGCCTCAAGGACGCCATTCATCAGATTTTGGCCCAACTAGGAGCTTTTCTGTTTTTTTCGTGAACTGAAGTGTATTTGGACTATTAAAACCTAAGACTCCAAATCCAGAGAATGGCGTCGTCGAACAGCTGAGCGAGGCCACGCTCAACTAGTACATGCAAGCGTCCCGCGCACGTGCCGCAGGCTAGGCCAGGCTCAACAACTTTCTACCGACAGCAGCGTACACCCACATCAATCCTTTTACGCACCGTACACCCACATCAATCCTAATGTCGTTCTAACAATTGTATGCGACTGGAAACTCTTCGATTGCGTGGATATTTAGTTGCATCGACATGACGAACGGCCCTCGGAGGTGATTTGCTCACATATGGAAAGTGTTCGAACAGCATGGCAGACATAATTTTCTCAATTTTTCATGCTGGCAATGGATTTTAACAAGTGAAGCCCTTGACAGTACAGCAAAGAAGCTAGTTATTTTCGGAAAGAAGCCATATATTACCTCTAACGTCAAAAACACAAACGTTTCTGAGATGATACTAAGCCCTTTCCATGATCAATGCCGGCAATTCTCTCTAGCCTTATGTTATCAGCACCACGGAACAAATTATCACAACGGAATCAAACTCATATGATAGAACATCCGAACTCATATTCACAGTTCTGCTATAGTGCGTTCCTCCGGGGACGATTGTTCGGACGATGCCAGAGAGGAAAAGTGTGCGAGAAAATGCGCAGCGACTGTAGAGGGTGACGAGGAAAACAGGCGATAAGCGCAGGTACTCAACTATCGTCGCGTACGGAACAGACTATATTTTAACAGATATGTTCCATCCACCTCATTTGTTCAAAGACATATATTTGAAGTGTGTAAGAACCATACAGGGGTCTGAAGTTCTGTTCGTAGTAAGCAGTCAAGTGAAGAAATACCAGAAAACAGTGCACCATCCATGATGCTGAGACCAAATCTACCCGAAAATAACTTTCACAGTCATCTATCATTGCTTCGTAAACACAAAACGAGGTAGAAAACATCACTTCCTCCCTCTCAAGCCTACAACAATACCTTGTGCATGTCTGTCACTCTGGTCGGACTCGGCGAACAACTATGTGGTAGAAAAACGTTCGTCACAATCGATATCGGCTCGCCCACCGAAGAAACGGACGGCGCACGTCGGCGCATCTCATAAAAATCAGACCATCAAATAAAACACTTATAATCACATCATGCTCCTGCATTATTCACGAAGCGTTTGACTGATAGGAATATGGCCGGCTTACCATTGATGATGACGACTCTAGCGTTATGTCATCGAATCCACATGACACTTGCTGTGACGTCTTCACCAAGCGCTCGTGCTCGACCTCAAAATCACGTATTCATGTAGTGAAACTAAAGTCGTTACAAGAAGACTGACGAAAAGAATTAGTGAAGAGAATAAATGCTGAAAAACTAGACAAAAGCCTCAGTAACCACAAAATGCTATCAATATGAGACGCTGATTAGAACAAAGTTTAGCCCACATTTTTTTGCACAAATTAACGTATTTCTCATACTCGACTTTAAAAACAAATTACAAAAAGTCGTTTAATCGTCCAATTCCGGAATACGAAAAAAAAAACAAAATACATCCCCTCCAAGTGGAATCGGTAGTCAAGCGCCATCACCAAGGGTAAGCAATCAAGACCATTACCTCATTACTTAGCGAGCAATCACTCTCTCTTCGTATATTAGCGATGCGTCCTCTCGGAGCGTCTAATCGACGAGCAACGGGTAAGTCTGGGTCCGATATCTATAAAAGTAATAATAAATATGCTCAAATCACAAGGAAAATTCTAACAACTTCACAAGGTGATTTTTTTACAACATCCTAAAGCATCCTAGTCACCACAGGGCGACTAATACGTTCAGAGTAATACTGGTATAGCGTGCCTTAGATTTGCTTAGTTTCCTCATCACCGGCTCATCTCCATCAAGCGAACCACCACCAACGGTAAGCTCACTTCCATCTGAGTCACTTGACGACGATGACAGTTTTCGGGCCGAGCGACGAGCCCTGGAATGTGCTGAATCATAAACATTCATTGGACACAGAAAACACGAGACAGAAGAGCGGTTGCAGCCAGATCATGGGGAAGGATAAATGAAAAATCAGGTAATACCGGAATTTCTCCGTGCATTCCGAGGACTCTTTTGATAAGAACGAACCATCCAGAGATGACCGCGAAGAGGTTTCTGAGTCGGCCACCGATGCTGCAATTCGAGCAGTGGTAAAAATTTTAGACAACAAAACTTTAAACAATTGCAGAGTAAAACACTTACTGTTCAAGAAGTCAGGACGGGGAAGAGAGGAAAAAGCACCTGGAGAAGCCTGACTTAATGGGAGGAACCTAAAGAATAGAAGTAATCAAAATATATACTGCCGAATACACACGACCACCTGAGCTGATATAGAAAAAATGCATATGGAAATAGCACTTACGGTGATTGGCGATGAAGGAAGCTAGCTTCTGGTATCTCTTGCTCACTGATGAACGAGCAATTCGACGGCGCCGGTGAGCAGCCTTCAGAGGGCAGCTCTTTTTCGAAGACATCTTAAAAAACAGTGGGTTAGCAAACTGACATCAACTCATTTTGGTAATATGCTAGCACAAAAACATTTTAAGCAGATAGCTAGGATTTCAAGAAACTATTATCTTAGCTAGGAACATGAAGACATTTCCACATCTCCAAAGCAATGATGAAGTTACGAGCAATGAAGCAATAAGAAACGTTCTCGGCGCTCTTAATAACTCGAGCAAAAAACTTGCCAGTACTCTTTCTGATAGAATCAATGTAAAGAAAGTTATCATTAGAAGCTCATATATAGCCTGTTTCAAATGCGTTAATAGATGAGTATCCGTGCATACAACCTGCTTTTCTCTCATTCCTCTCCAAGTGCTGCACTATTTTCTGCATTTTTTCGCTCTGCTGTCTTCCCAACTATCATTCTTGGTGAAACGCGCTATACCAACGCAAAACCCATTTCAAGAAATATTAACGTAAGGTAACATTGAGGAGCTCGAACGAATAATTAAAAGAAGAAAATAAAGAAAAAAAATAAAACAGTACACTCCTACTAAACTCACTTTGCACTTCATTTGATGTGCTCACTGATGCAGCTCCTATTCCATTACATTCATCCGCCATTTCCTCGTCTCGCAGGGGTGAACGACAAGCGACCAGTGCAACGGCGACAACTCAGTTGTTCAGCTAACAGCAGAACAGTGCAGTCGATGGAATTCGCTCACAAACAGCTATGAATAGCCCATTTCCACCACGATGCACTAATAAAATTCCAAAAAATACTTCTGAAAGAAGCATATGGCCAATATCAGAGAAAGACAATGCCAGACAATATTGCAACCACATATGACATGGAATATTAATGCGTACAGGCGAAGTTAAGGAAAATGTCGATGCGCAGAGAAAGGGCCTATTTAGTTATCTTTCTGAGCAAAATGGAACCATGCAACTTCAACCGTAAGTTGAATAAAATGCTGAAGAAAACCACTAACGAAAAGATTATTGGAAAGGTCGGCGCAAGTAATACAGACACGCCCATGGGGAATGAGGCGTGAGAGGGCAAGGATACGTTGATGGAGCGCGTTATTTCACAGCAATGACATTTTTCGCTATTGATTGTTAAATACTAGGTAAGATCTAGTGGGTGTCTAAAATCGTCCTCAGTGTAGGTCAAACAGTTCCGAGATTTGTCTCCAGACCAAAATAACTTTAGAAGTTGACCAAAACAAATAACAAGAAATGAGATCAGCGCCATAGTGAGGATGGGCAAAAGCAAGAAAAATGGGAAAACCAAAGAGTTCCGCAATCAGTTAGACAACTGAGAATCTATGTATTACGACATTACGTGCTGCCGACAATTGCGATGGGTTTTTCTTTTCAAGTCTAATGTCAAACTTAGAAATTTGCCTGAAAGATTACAATGCAGCTTTACCGTTCTATTCGTCCACTGAAGCGTTCCTTAAATGTTTTGAGTTTGCCGTTGCTCGATTTTTTCTCCTATTTCCTACAGTTTCTTGCCTAGTTTTTCGATCGGAATATCTTTCTCCGAATGTTTCAATTTTGTTTGGTTCCTTTTTCTACTGAACATGTATAGTCTGTAAAGAAAATCGGCGGACTCCGGCTGGGCGTGGCGCCGCTTCGCAAGGTCGGTCGATATCGTAGATCACCCGTTTTTCCATAGAATCTCAGGCTGCCGATCGGATGGCGACCGCGACGCGCACACCTTCCCGCAGGACCGGAGTCCGCCGATTTTTTTATGGACTGTATGGTGCACGTTAGCGTGCATTCAAATAAATAAATAACCCTACACTCAAGCTTCCAACGTTCCATTTCCTTAAAGGCAGCACCCACAGAAATCCTCACTTTCGAGGTGAGTCGTTCTCCGTGTGGGCGGCTATCAAACAATCACAATGGTAACTTGAACACAGAAAAAGCGACCTATCTGTGGAGATACTGCTGTGGACACAGAGCCGAGCGTGGCCATTTTGGTGTCCGCCACGCCAGTTAACGCTATTGATTTGGCATGCTACGAGTGGTCTAGCCTAGTGTATCATGTGGTATAAGAAATAGTGTACAGTGTAGACTATGGGATGCACACCATCTACAAGAATTCGTGACGATACGCGCGTATATCCTTAGCGGAAAACTCGTCCGCGCTGTGAACGCATGGGAAACAGCGCCTTCATTCCTCGTCTTCCGGCGTGTTTCACGCTGCTTCATCACTGCCTATGAGTTCATCGTCCCTGAAAACCCCAAAATTCAGCGAAATCTCCAGAACAAAAATTTTCGTGCTGCCTTTAATGATGTTTTGAAGATGTCGGAAATTTCAACAGGCTGGCACAGCTCAAGAGAACAGCACTGGGTCCCCTCCTTTCAACAAAACCTTGTACAACAAAAATACTGGCAGAACTGGTAAAAGCAGAATAGAATCTAGCACGACACATGTAGTTCGTCTCACCGAAGGTCAGTCGGAGAGAATTTGTGCATTAGGCATTTTGCACTTTATGCGGGCGTTTGACATGCGTGCGTCTAGAGGATGAAGGATAGGCCCCGTTGCAACCCTGACGCAGCTCGGACGTAGGTGAAACGTGTGCGTATGCCACCTAGCGGTTGGTTATTCAGGGCGGCCACGCGATGTTTTCATCTACAGAGTTTGTACTGTCCTTCTCAAAAAGAAAGACGGATTGCGCTTGCGGTTTCTTAGCGTCGCGGCTGCAGAATCGCGGCGGGACCTACTCGGCTCTCTCACCCACTGCATGCTCTCTCCGCATCCCTCGTTCAGGTTCCGCCGCGATGGTGCAGTCGCGCAATCAGTCTATCTTTTTGAGAAGGACTATGCATGTCGCGCCGACAGGACATCATGAAAAAAAAAACCTCAAATGAATGCGTGCGTCTGACGCGCTTCTGACAAAAGCTTATAGTAAAAATTGCTCCATACGAGCAGCAAGGCGCAGTTCTGGCATCTGAACGATCACCCTGCCGGCGATGTGCAATTGAACAAGTAAAATGAACAGCATCTGCCCACTGAAAAAAGCCACATTCCAATGAACCAACCAATGCCATCAAAATGTAGGATGTTTCATGGGTAAAACCCATAATTAGTGTCGTAGCAGTACTAGAACACCACATGAACTCCTACTCCTAAGTAGAAAGCTACACACTACAAAACAATGCCTGACGTTGAGTCGTCACGAGAAAGTGCGCTCCGATGAAGAGCACGCACCCTTGCGCATGCGTCGATCCAATGGTTCGTGGCCGCATGCGCAGAGGGGCATCGATACGCAATGCACCGCTCACACGCACCTCACGTCGCACGCCGCGTGCTCTTCATCGCTGCGCCGTCGGTTCGTCGTCGATCAATGAACAACCTGACGATTCGTTCTCTGGTAACGAGTTCACGTTTGCTTTGTAGTCAACTGGTGAGCCATGTGGGCACTGTGTGCTGCCAGCGAATATAAAAAAAATCAAAACGGAACAGATCTCATCAGGCGGACCATCGATTTTAGGTGCAGATAAAAACAATTATATAACTCAGGAAAACTCGCAAAAGAAACTCTTTGAGCTGATCTTTCCGCAACCACAATAGCGCCGTATCGATCACCGTGGGTCAAAATTAAACTGCCCTCTGTGGGGATGAAGCGGAAGAAGGAGTTTTCTATGAGTTGCCCTGCGCGTGTATGCATTTAAACGAAACATAAAGTTCAGCTCTAACCCACTCGTGCTGTGACCTCTTATTTCCTGTGTTTATCCGAACTAATCCTTATTTTAAGGTACATGTCACTTGAGCCTAATCCACGATGTAGCTTCAGCGGACGTATGTACAGTGTACGTCGATGGCCGTGGCCTTTCCATGGCCTCGAAAAGCACGCGGCGCGACCGCGACGCTCGAGCAGGAATTCTCCCTGGGATAACAAATTATGGGGTTTTATTATTAGTTAACATCAATTGTGATGGACAACTATCAAGAAAATCCAGATTCGCCACAGCAGTGACGATTCCACCGTGAGCGACGCGGTCGCGTCGCGTGCTTTTCGAGACCGTGATATGGCCAGCATCATCGACGCCCACCGTAGCATAATAACCCATTCCTGGCATAGATTTACGTTTGAAAGAAGATACAGATTATCGGGAGGGATTTTTCGCTTGGGATCATCAACACAGTATGGGAACCCAGCTATTAGGGTGTTAAGTTGGAAATGCGCGCTGAAGTTTCGACGTCATTATGAACGTGTTGCCAAATGTTTTCTGTCAAACTTTTGATATCACCTGAAAGAGCAAATCATGGAGAATTTTTTCGCATGTGAGTTGTCGAACATCCTTTCATTATTTATTTTTTAGAGGAATTTATAAGGAGACCGACCAAAATTTCAGAATTTCCGTTCGATTGTTTTATGTAGTAAAAGAGTGTTAAACTGCCGCTGAGCACCACCGCAGACCATATAAAGAATTAAGAGAATTTTTGCCGTATTACAGAGCTGAATCCATGAGAGAATGGATTACTCGAAAATGGCCCCGAACTTGGGTAACTGAACCGGAATTGTGACTGAAAATCGATTCCTCGACTGCCCTGTTCTTCAAATCTGGAATCGGGAACCACACTTAGGACCGCCTAATAGCCCAGACTTTGCGCTATCAGATGACCACTTACTTGCGTCGTTTAGGGCTTACATGGAAGAGAAAAATTCCAAAACTGTGACGATACCAAACTTTGAGTGTGTCGCTACTTCAGGTCACGGCGCTGCGACATTCCACAGTAGAGCGCTCATAATTTTTATGGAAGATGTCGAAGGTTCAACAATACTAATTCTGCATTAAACTCAGACTGGGGTGTTGAAGCTTTGTTTTTAAAAAATAATTTGTTCAATGCAAAAACGCGCATTTCCAACTTAACACCCTAATAAATCCACTTAAAACTCCCTCATCTCCTGGAAAGAGTATTCCATGAGAACGAATGAGTGGTACAGATGCTGTTGGTCAGAAGGAGGGATGTGCTGCAGTCCTTTCTGTAGTCTCGGAAATCGGAAGTTGGACGCTTAAAAAATGTACAGTGAACCCCAAACGACCGTAGACAAGGGGCGGGACCGCGGCGCGGCGTTCTTGGGCACAGACATGGGGGCTCCGCGTGCTGGCTCGCGTTGTCTGCTGCGGCGTGGCACTCGAGTTCTAAGCTGCTTGCGGACCTGACGACCAGCGTCAGCACGTGGAGCCCCTGCGTCTCTGCCCAAGAACGCCTCACCGCGGTCTCGCCCCTTGTCGACGGCCATTCGGAATTCACTGTACATGGGACATGAGAAATATTGGAGGACCTGTGCAATTGTGTCCGAGGAGCTCATGCGGTCTCTTCAAAAATAAAAAAATCAACTACCAGTGGCTCTAAGAAGCAAAAATGTGGAGAAGCGTTGGAGAAACTCAGAAATGAGATTAGTTTTTCTTTAGCTCGCCGCTAACATGCAGCTCTGGTGGTACACATCGAGAAGTCAATGCAATAACTTGAGAAGCTACATCTTGCTTCTTATATTTAATGTAATAAGACAATTATTATCTTAAATTACCTTAAATTATAAACATCACGTGTATCCTAATTATAAGTACATATGCACATGAAAGTAAACAACCAAAACACCTGGCACAAAATATCAAACCGAATTTTTCGCTAAGAAATTGTGAAACTTCATAAATAAAATTGTCTTCTTAGCTAATAATTACTCTTCGACCCGAAATAAAACAATTTGTGGTTGCGGCAACCAGGACACTATGCACCACGACACAACTCTAGAATGAGGACGGAAAGACGAGCGGAATCGAGGAGAACGCCAGCAGCGGCGTGGATCGGTCCAGCTGCGAGGCAGCGGCGAAGCACTCCATGGCTCTGGTGACGTTGCCGCGACGCATCAGGCACGAACCCAGCTCCTGCCACCACTGGCAGCACAACGGATCGACGCGGACGAGTTCTCTGAATGGAAACACCTCGCTAATTCAGACATCTGTCGCAATGACATCAGCAGCCAGATGCAACCAGTCACGTCTGTTCCCAGGCAAACCCAAGGCAACGGTTTGAATTCACAAAAAAAACGCTAGGCTATCATGTATCCTTCGTGCGGTGCGGTGTTTTTTATAAGATGCAGTGCATTGCCAGAAATGAAGCCTTTGTGACCATAGGTCCTTTCGAGCCCCTTCTTGACAACTCGTCTAGCCAATTTGCCTATAGTCGATGAACTTCATCGGTAGAATCGCGAACTCAGCAACGCGTAGCGGCTGGATTGTGACAGTTGAACTCGTCCGCCACTCAGCCGTTTCCAGCTTGAATGAGTGATTTGTGAATATGCAATATTTTTCTATTTTCCATTGCCGTTTTGAACCTTTGTATTGATCCCATTGTTCTACTGGAACTAGAACAGTAGACAAGTGGGCGAGTTGTATCCTCACAATACAGCCGCAGCGCACACGCACGTGCAGGTCCGCGCCTATACTGACGGATTTTATAGATTGTACATTTAATGATTGGGTGCGAAAATGGCAGCCGAGTTCATCTTCGAAAGCGAGGATGACGTATGAGCGCGTAAATCGCTGAAGAGCAGCAAAATTCTACAGTGAACTCCAAAAGGCCGTAGGCAAGGGTTGGGACCGCGGCGCGGCATTCTTGGGAAGAGACGCAGGGGCTTTGCTCTGGTAGTCTCTGCCCAAGAATGCCACGCCTCGGTCCCGCCGCTTGTCTACTGCCGTTTGGAGTTCACTGTATCGTGTCAGGACCCTCGCACCATAGCAGGCATCACAGAGCGCTTCCCTCCGCTGTATAAGGCCCACCCAGAACTACAGAAAAAATTGGGCAGTAGCCAAGTTCTCAAAAAGTCCGCAAAAATGATCCAATAGTTGGAATACACAGCAACGAGGGAGATATTCCGCTTTTTCCAATTTTGAAAGAGTGAACTAGTTATTCGTATTGCCTTTTTTGAAAATGAATCATGCCAAATCCTTCTTCGATATTTTTTTGGAGATTCAAGTTCGAAATCCTGTTGAAAGTGCAAGTTCATGACGGTGATTCCTGTATTTAATGCGATGTTCCATTTTTATAACCTCCTAGATTTTCGGATCTGCAGCAAAACGAGAGCATCACTAAGAAATAGACAGCGAGCCCAAGTTTGTCAAAATTTATATGGGCAGATATCCAAAATTGTCCAACATGTCAGCGGACAGAAACTTCTACAAGTATCTAATTACTTTAAAAAATGTGACGGTAGAACGTGCGTTCTTTAGGGTGAAACTACACTGCGGCCTCACATATCGGCTAGACTCCCGTCCCCTCAAAGGCTTGCAAAGAGGTTAGATTCGAAAATTCTGGTATCTGAACGGTTGAGCACTTCACCAACAATGCCAGAGATTCGTTCACCCGCTGTTCCAGCGATAGATGTGATGCTGCACTTTTAGCTGAACAGCAGGTGAGTTGCTCTTCAATTCTGTCATTTACAGTGAGCGTCGATGGTGGTGGCCCATCTACGGCCTCGACAAGGACGCCACGCAACCGCCCCGCACGCGTCGAAATCGATGTCGTCAGTCGCTGAAGTGCTATTTCTAATCACTTTTCGTCCCAATTTGGTGAACTTTTCCCGTTTTTCCATATTCACTCGCTAGAAATAGCATCACGGCAGAAGACAACAACGATTCCGGCGCGCGCGGCGCGGTTGCGCGGCGTCCTTGTCGAGGCCGCAGATGGGCCACCACCACTGACGTTCACTGTAGGTGGTTTTCATTCTGAACTTTGCTTTATATCAACTCCAATATTTTTTAGGGCGTCACGAAAGCTATTCTATATACCTAGGAAAAATTGTAAACATCCCGTAACAGCCTAGAGAAATCACACGATCTATATCATTCTATCAATATCTACCAACGAATGGCATCCTACCTGTACATTTGCTCAGCCATGGCGATATTCCCTTCTGAAGTATAGAGCTTTGCCAGATGAAACAAGCTTGATGTGTGCGAGGGACAAAGTGCCAATGCCGACAGCAAACACGCCTGGAAATAGGTTGACATGTACTGGGCGTTTCGTCACGGACGACAGTTGGGAAGACAGCAGAGAGGAAAAGAATGAGGGAAAATATGCAGCATTTGGAGAGGAATGAGAGGAAAACAGGCTGTCCGCACGGTTACTCAACTATTGTGGCGTATGAATCAGACTATAGGGCAATGATCCGACTTTTTTAGTTCAAAAAATTGTCGAACAGACTTCCGTTTATACAGGGTCACGAAAAAACAGAGTGTCCCAAAATGACATTTACACTGCTTAATCGCCAATAACTTGGATGAAAATAGTACGAAGCAAGGGCTTTCAAATATTGTGAAGAAAACGGTTCAAAATGGTCTTCGAGGATAGCAGTGCCGTGGAATAGATCCAATAATGTTATTCTCATGAAAATATTTTTCCCACATGCAGTGTTTGTGGCATATACAGCGCCGGTTAATCATTTTTGCATCACAGAATATCGCCACTCTGTCCTGCCGCGCCGCACTAACTATGCGTCGCGGCCGGCAGAGCAGATAGGGCCACGCTTTCCACAGTCATTCCTCTCATATTCGCTTCCCCTCCAAAAACGGGGAAAATCATTATCAAAAAAGCCAATACCTGCAAATACAGTTCCCAGCTGCGCTATCGCACCGCATGTGTGCTGCGGAGCGGCAGAGCAGATGGGCCGTATTCTATGGTGCAAGGATGATTGACGGACACTAGACAATACATACATTTCTTAACACATAATGAATTATAAGGATTGAGTCGGTGAGCGGTTGACAAAATCCTTCCGTGCGGTACCTTTCAGACGCAACTTTTTTTTTTTGGAAGAAAACCTCTGGCAAACAGGTAGTTTTTTTCTCCTGATAATTGTCTACCTGTTCTTTTTCCTGGTTCTCTCAACATGGCGAGTAAACAACTGACAAAGTAGGTAGTAAATAAGTAAGCAATCGAGTTTTTTTTTTTCGAGTAATCTACATTTCGAAAAACTCGATCTTCGAGCTTTTCCCGGTAGTTGCTGTTTCGAGTGACCTAAAATTCGATTAATTCAAATTCAACTCGATCTGATTAGTTGGCATCGAATTTCCATTTCAAGCAATCCGGGAAAATCCTCATTTTTACCTTGATTTCATATTCAGTCGTTAATGCTCAAACATTGTAAACATTATTTTGTGAGACTCTCCACGACGAGAGAGATCACAAGCGATCAGAACAACTCCAGAAAAGGTCAGGAATGTTAGAACGTAAACTAGATGGATCAGATTCATCCAGGATTATTGATACTTACATTTGCTTCTGCTCGGAATTTTACAGCTATGGCCTCATCCGTTGCTTTATCCGCTTTCGCTGCGAACAATCGACCCTATATTCAAAGCATAACCTCTATTATAAAAATACGGTTCCCAGGAAAATTCGACTACCTTAAGGTAGAGGGCTTGATGTGCATGAGGGAACAGAACCACTGCTTGTTCGACACATGGGCCAACGTCGTTTAAACGGCCTTCAGCGAGGAAGAGCTCCGCAAGAGCCATCCACATATTAGCCTAAACAGCTCAGAATCAATAAAATGAATGTCAACACAAAAAATCGGAACAAAAACGACTTCTGGTTAAGCACACAAACCTGCGCCTTGAACCGAGTCCACAGTGCACTCGATGCGCTACCAGCTGCCCCACCGCTTTCGCTGGACGCTGATTGGCCACCGGCTTCCGAAGCCGGTACTCCGCTATCGACAGCTAGAATGAGACATAAAAGGCATACCGACTTACTACATCAGTTGGTTACTACTTACCGGACACCGCCAAGTCAAGCCCTGACTGGCTGCTTCCCACATTAGGATTCATGATTGGCGTTCCGAGTCCAATCCCCAAGGGATTTGCAAAGATTGGAGTGGATGAAGAGAGTTCACGCCCCACCGATGGCGTTCCTTCAAGGAGAAAAAAAAAGAATTGTGGGAGGAAAACCCCTTAAAAAATCGAGCCAGGGTTGCCCCAACGCTCTTCAGCAATCCCACCAAATAGCAGACACAAGCATTTACAATGAATATGATCTGTGGACCAGTTTTCGCCCATCTAAGCTGGATAAAACTATACCTGCTTTCACGCTGGAGGCATCCCTGAGCATATTCTGCCCATCGGCAGCGCTCAAGGACAACTGCACTCTCTCGTCCTCAATGCAGCACTCTCTCTTCCGCCAGAAATCCAGCAAATGGGAGCAAGTATCCAAAGATTCATCGATGCGACCTGAGGTGGAGGTTAAGAAACATCCTGGCTGAAATTATTTTGCACAACAATAGTTCTCACCAAATTTCGTCTCGATGTGCAGCTGTAGCACCAGTAAGCCGTAGTGTGTTGGATAATCTTTTAGCGCGTTCACGACTAGTTCTAATGCACCCTAAACAAAAAAGTAAGCTCTGAGTACTTGCAGTAGCGAAAAGTTGAATACCTTGAGATCTCCTTCTGCTGTGAAAATAAGAGCTAACAGCATTATGGCTGCTGGTTGTTCTGGATTCAGTTCCAGTGACCTGGCACATCTCTCTCTTGCTGCTTCCAAATCACGAACTTAAAATGACGAAAACAGAGCTGGTGGATCAGCAAATCAGGCGTCATTCACTGGGTTGACAGGATATTTTTGCCATTTTCCGGACAGAATTTTGAAAGAAAGCTCCCGTGGCGTTGAGTAGTACAAAAGGAATTGCTCGCCACGAATTATGCCCAGAATGAGAGGACTTCACCGAACCGCAAACGAACAATCCTACCATATCAACTCCTACTAGACAAAGTTTTTCAAGGGTAGAAGCGATAGCAGCCACCTCAAATCATACCCGAAGTAGATAAGTTACCAATCACTAGGCAAGGCTCATGAGCATTTGCCATTATCTGCATGCTGTAAAGGAGGGCTCAAAAAGGTTAATCCAGACCGGTTCCCGTGCCAGATTTGAGCGTGAAATTCATTTATTAACCCAACAAACCAACGAATAGTTAGGCTTATACTGATCCTGGATAATATTAAATCAATAAGGATTTACTGCAGATCGCACTTCAAACCAGTTACATACTATCATGGCCTCAAAGGTCCTGCCTATTTCTTCAAAAACACCCAAATGTCTTCTTGTGACGGACCACAACAAGATTCTTTCTTACAAGGAAAGTGCACAAACTTAAGCTGCGATTTCCAAACGAGACATATATGGTAGGAAAGCTTGTTCCAAACAATGTTTCAGGTTACACTTGAATTCTGCTAAATGGTTAATACAAGCTCAAAATTCCACGTCGATGATTTCCTACCGCACTGACATACGGTGCCGTTACTCAGTGCGCTGCAGCTGGATGGCCGAGTGGATAGTGACGCAGACTCGTAGGCTGGGGTTCAAGGGTTTGAACCCCGTCTTTATGTTTTGTTTTGCAAACTTCCTTTTCTGATCTTTGCCGGTGTTCGGAGCTGTTCAGGAGGTAAATAATTAGTTATTTTACACTATGTGAGCTAGAAGAGATTTTTCTTTATATCAAGCCTACTACGCCACCTGATAATGGCTTGGCTCGGTGCCTAGTCAATTTCCTGATTTTTCATCATACCACTTGCAAGAGTCTGTAGAAAATTTCCCCAACCTGTGCGATAGGTATGGGCTTGCCCCCGAATTCGATGAACGAGGCCGTCGAAGGTGAACTGCGAGTTTCGATGTTTTCACAGCCTAAGTCTCTTGATTTTCTCGTCATTGTCCTCCTTCCTCATCTTCCTCGGCTTCTATCGTCAAGTCCGAGTGCGCAGCATCGAGCAGAACCTTTTCAAAGGCCTGCACCATCTTGCGCTCTTGGTAATTTGCATTGGTGACATCACCCTTACCAAATCTGACCAGCAAAAGCGCAACCACGCGTGAGTAGTGGAACATTCCAAGCGGTTAGGAAATGAGAAAGTGACCCATTAGATTATATCGTACGGCAGAATATTTCGTCTCACCAGCGGCATCACACCAGTACCCAGTATGGAGCGTTTATCTATTATTTCCAGAGAACCGCTCGTAGTTATTGCTCATTCACCACCTGAACAACTCCGAACTCAGGTAAAGATTAGAAAAGGAAGTTTGCAAAACAAGACATGGAGACGGGACTCGAACCCTCGAGCCTCTGCCTACGGGTCTGCATCACTATCCACTCGGCCATACAGCTGCGGCGCAGTAGGTGAAGGCGCTGTATGTCAGTGCGGTAGGAAATCATCGACGTAAAATTTTGAGCTTGTATTAACCATTTAGCAGATATCAAGTATAAACTGTAACATCGTTTCGGACAAGCCTTCCTACCATATATGTCTCGTTTGAAAATCGCAGCTTAAGTTCGTGCACTTCCCTTGTTAGGAAGAAGGCAGACTGCCAGTGCATGTCGAAGCATTGATTTCTCTATATGAAAGGAGCTGATGAATAAACCAATGATGAAAAAATTGAGGAGGAATATCCAGCGAAAAGTATTATAATTAGCCCAAACGAATGAAAATGTGTGGTTCAGAAGAAATTACAGGGTGGTCCAAAAATATGGAGACACTCCAGAAGATTTATATCTGACGTTAGAAAGCAAGTTGGCAGCTCTGTTCCTAATATGGTATTTTTCATTCAGTACTGAACAGAATATACTATCACATCTCACTAACTCTCCCAACACCGGCGAGAAAAGACGCGATGAATTCGAACTTGTCACTTGCTGTGGCGCGGAGGGGCCTTCCTCGCGGATAACCCCGCGTTTCTAGACGCCGTTGCTCCGACGATTAAAGAGTTTATTGGGAGTAAAATCAGTTTTTGTGCTTAGATGAATACCGTAACGAGAGATTTGCGCGAATGAATGCTAAAAACAGTAACAATAAGGAAACGGACGTGAATTCCTGTGCAAAAACAGGGTGAAATGCATGTTAGGGTTGTTTCCGGTTCCTTTTTCAGTGTTTAGATAGCGGAATAGAGCATATTAGGCCTGCAAACATCCAATCTTGAAGTTCTAAGGAGAATTATACGATTACTCATGGGGATCCGATTGGATAAGCACATTCAAACCGTGTAGGATATCGGCGAATTCGCACCAAATCCCGGATCTCATAACCAAGGTAGCTGGTCTTTCACAATCGCTTTGATGTTTTTCTATTACCCAAGCCTTGTATTCTTTGATGCACTGGTAAGTGACCCTCTTCCACAATCTTACACGTTGACATTACATGCGCGCCTAGAGTACACAAAGTTGTATTTGGGTGATGGAAGGAAATCTTGACTGACGGCCTAGTTCTCGCCAAATTTCATAGCGGCAGTGATTGTTCTGTAGGAACGTGTATGATTAATAAGATGAACAGTAAAAGATTGGATGCAAAGTGCCAAGAAGCGAGATAAGTCGAGGAACGCGCATCGCAACCTTGTCTCCATATTTTTGGACCACCCTGTAGTTTTTCCCAGCTCCAAACCACGAGAGAAGGCGTGAGGTGAGAACGTCAAAACACCAACAGCTCAACCAATACTAAGATGTTGGAGTAATTACGCTCAAACGTTTTGAAGAATGCATAATATTTCGAGCATTAGAAGTATAAAAACGCAAGGGTACTACGGGATAGGTGGAAGCACAGTACACAAAGCTGACGATGAAATATTGGATCAATTCTCGTCCCCTGAAAGAAATCGAAAAAAAGCAACAAAAATGGAGCTGCCAAATTTATGTTGATGCACTTTAGAAAACTGTCCTCATGTAGAATATGAGAGCAGTCCGCTGAGGAGGGGAGGGGGTCGAGAGAGATCACAGGGGTGCTTGACACAAAATACCCGCCGGAAGAAGGCCGCTAAAAAGAACCCGCGAAAGCGAAAGGGGGATCCCATCTGAGGCCCACTTCTGCTACGCCGTCACCCGAGCCCCGTCGCCTTGCTAGTGCTCCGCTACGGCTACAAAAAGCCGCCGATATATTCCTGTATTTTCTTCCGGTTGCTCCCGAAATTGTGAGTGCTTAATTCAATTAAAGTTTTTGTACTTTCTCGCATGGTTCTTTGTGGTCAAACGTTGATCGCTTGATATCTCTCTTCTAATTTTATTCTTGTGCTTGTTGTGGGTACCGTTGAGGAGATTGGAGGCTCTCGGTGACCAGGTGGGAACCAGGAGAGTAGGCAAAAAGAGGTTAACAGTTTTTGCAACTATCGTAAGCATTTTACTAACTCACCTATAGCGTGATACAATGCGCAATAGTAGTGTGCCAAGTAATCATGTGGGTCAGTATGGACACATTTCTCAAACATTGCCAGCGCTTTCGCCAGTAGCCGACGACGATCATCGAAACATGGCTCAAATTGCGCAAGTCGGCTGGAAACACATAACTAAAGCATGCGCACACATAAGTAATTTGACCTTGAAAAGGGTTCCTAGACGCGGTCAGCATTGAGAAAATGTGATGACACAACTCCTAACCTCACTACGAAGTCAGGTGTTCGATAAATAACAGTAAACCATTAAAAACAAAAAAATGCAGTAACTGGACTGTCCAAGTGTTTTACTCGCACCAAAATGAAAAATGAAAAAACAACTCTCACCCATGAGCTATTGCACATAGGAGTTGGGCCCTTCCTTTTAGGTAACTTAATGGACCCTCTGAACACAACTCGACAGCCGCCGCGGCGTGTTTGATGGCTGAAAACCGGCACAATTAAACAGTAAAGGATCATGAAACATAGGTGAACCAATCACAACAGGATGATTACATGTGTTCAGCAGAAAAAAGTCTAGATGAACACTATCGACACGATCAAGATCACCCCACCCCCCCCCCCCCCCCCC